>JAGFMF010011592.1:1644737-1700077 GCA_019455555.1 Galemys pyrenaicus | reverse complement strand
TGCTAAGACCTGGAAACAACCCAAAAGCCCAAAAGTAGAGGACTGGATCAAGAAGATGTGGTACATATACACAATGGAATATTATTCAGCAATCAGAAAAGAGAAACTAGGGGCATTTATAGAAACCTGGATGGAACTAGAAGGAATTATAATCAGTGAAACAAGTCAGAAGGCAAGAGAAAAATATCGGATGGTTTCACTATTAGGAGGAATATGAAAGAACAACAAAAAGAAGAATAAGCTCAAGGAATTGGGCAATTATAACCAAAAGTAAACAAAACAACTCAACAAGATCAAAAAGCCAGGATAAACCAAAGGGGAGGGGAGGGGAAGGGGGAGGGCAAAGATGGGGAAGAGGCCAGAGGGTGCACAAGGGACTGAGGTGATGGTGCACCGGTGAAATGGTGGTGGGTACTCCCTGGGGACTACAAATGATGTCAAATATAATTAATAAAAAAAAAAGAAATCATACATTGTATAAATATGAAGGATAGATTATATATGAAAAAGAAAAATAAAAGGCATGCAAAAGAAAAGGAAGTAAAACTTACTTTTTGCAAATGAAGTACTAAATATAGGAAACCCAAACTTTCATCAAAAAATGAACTAAATTGCTCAACAAAACTAGTAAAACTGAAGGATATAAAAATCTTTGTTTCCTTATACTAATGCCTATCAAAAAGAAAAATTAAGAAAACATTCCCATTTATAATCAAACCTAAAAGAATGAAATAGGAATAAATTAAACCAAGAAAATAAAAGACCTGGAAGTCAATAAAATTAAAGCAGAAATCAATGAAATAGAATTCAAAAAGATAGTCCAAAAGATTAATGAAACCAAAAGCTGGTTCTTTGGAAAAAAACAAAAACAAAAACAAAAACAAAACTAGACAAACCCCTAGCTAGGTTCACAGAGATTAAAATGAAGGAGAAAACTCAAACTAATAGTACTGTTAATGAAAGAGTAAAAGTTAACACAGACACAACCAGAAATCACTCAGCAGAAATATAGACAGTTGAATGAAATAAAAACACTAACTTGAGAAGATATCTGCACCCCTCTGCTCACTGCTTTGTTTACAATAGTCAAGATATGGAAACAACCTTAATGGGTAAAGAAATGAGGCATGGGCATACATAAGGGAATATTATTTGGTCATAAAAAATGAAATCTTGCCATTTGCAACAGCATGGGTGGATCTTGAGGATATTCTGCTAAGTGAAATAAGTCAAGGAAAGACACCTATTACATGATCTCACTTATAGGTGAAATCTAAACAAAAAACAAACCAAACTCAAACATAGAACAGACTGGTGGTTACCAGAGGCCAGAGGTAGGGGGTAGGAAAGTGGGCAAAATGGGTAAAGGCAGTCAAATGGTACACGCTTTCAGTTATAAAACATGTAAGTCATAGTGATGTAATACACAACATGGTGAATATCATCAATATATCCCATATTTGCAAGTTGCTAAGACAGTAAATCTTAAAACTCATTGTTAAAGAAAATCGGAAGCTACCGGCATATGTTGACATATGTGGAAGTATGCCAACATGTCAGCTGCAGATACAAATCATTTGCTATATACCTAGAATTAATATTAAAGTTACATGTCCATTATACTGTGATTCAGAAATAGCAAAAAACTATCTAATTCAACCCGACCCACAATCCCAAACAAACTTTTCCAAGCTCCCTAAGATGATCTGTGAGCACATCAGAATCAAGAAACATGATCTGGATGATATTTCTTTCCCAAATGTGAGAAGCCTACCCTTGATTTGAGTGTTACTATTCCAAGGTTCATGTTCTTAAAGGATCCACACTGAGGAATTAGGCTGCTGACTCCCGGTCCTTGCCTGGTCATTAACCAGCAGAACTGAAGTAACTAAGTTAGCAACACTTCAGATCAAAGACATAACTAAGGAGCAGCTAGTATTTGATGTCCTGACTGTGAGCCACGCTGACCTAGGCTAGCTAGCCAAAGATAAAAATTGGGGATTTGCTTACTTGTTCCCAACAGTGGCTCTTTGAAGGTGATCAGGCAACAAAACATGTCAGCAGTCCTTTTACGATCGGACCAGCTCATCATTAAATTCAGCCTTGGTACTACTTTTACATACTGAGATGAAGGATGCTTTTCTGTCTGTAACTATTTCCTACACCTGCTTTCTTTACCATTTGTCCATGAGCCACATATTTGGTTCATGGACAAAGGTGAGCCCTTTCCTACTTCCCTTACTGCAGACTCAAATTTATTGCCTGCTTACTAATCACCTACTTTAGGGCAAGCACGGCAGCAACACCATTCACGTACTTGGTTAGCAAGACCACATGGTTCCTATTGCAAGATGAGGCATCTGAGGATGAAGTAATCAATTCCTTTTCTCAAAGTCATGTCATTTTCCAAATCTTCGCATTCTAAGTCCCGTACTTTTTTCTGACAGCACAGCTGTTCCTGACTGTTCCCCTCCTTTCCACATTCTAGCCTTCCAAATTCCTTCAGCTGGGCCGTAGATTCCCCCACCCTTTATGCAGGTGTAAGTGGAGACTGGGTAGAACCTAGGCACTTTACTTAATAAGCCTCTATCCATCCTTTCCAAGAAATAGCTCAATGTCATAGATGCAGACACAGACTCTGAAAGAAGGTTACTGAAACTCAAATTCTGACTCTCACTGTGTAATTTTCAGAAATACGCTTACTCTCTGTGTCTGCTTACCCATGAGGATGATAAATAATCATACATCTCTCCGAGAGATACTGAGAGGATCGAGTGACACAAAGTAACTAAAGTACTTGGGATAGTGCCTGTGTTATCAGACACAATGAGTTGGTTATTACCGAAGCCAGAACTTTGAACTCATCCTTGACCCTCCCTCTTATTGCCCGATATCTGATCTGCCACCACATATAGCTGGCTTACCTCGATTCTGTTCCTCCCTCCTTCACCATCACTACCACACAAAGTTAACTTCTATCATCACTTGTCAAAATCTACAAACCACTCTCCCAAACCTCTCCAGTACCTGCTTTACAAAGAAACCCAAATGATATTTTCAAACTGCATATTTAACCACGACACTCTCCTGATGAAACCTGGGTTTTTTTTTTTTTTTTGATAAATACTTTTAAGGCCTATAAGACCCTTTAAGTTTCACTACCCCAGATTCGCTCTCTGCTCTCTAACTTCCTTCCAACTACTCTGATCCTCTTTTACTCCCTCATATTGTCCAAGTCTCCTCGCATGAGCTCTTCTCTCTTAGCTCCCCCATACTGGGTTCACTCCTCCCTCAGCCCTGCTGAAGTCACAATTTCACTTTTGCTTTTGTGATTATTTGTGATTGACATCTCACATTGTCCTGTAAGCTCCATGAGGGCAGAAAGAACATTTGCTTTTCATCACTATCGTATCCCCCATTTTCAGTATAGTTACTGGCACATATTTGCTCAATAAATAGGTTTTGAATGAAAATAAGAATGAATGAATAAAGGAATGAATGTGGTGCAATTGTAGAGGCAGAACAGGTAAGACATTGGTGTTTCTGTTGGTTTCTGCTTGTGGGGAAGGATGAGAATTCAATTATATTATGAAAGCTCGAAACCATCAAGTTGCTGGCTGGAGAACTGCTGGGCTGAGGCACGCCTTGCCTGCTTGTGCCAGCTCTGGTGCAAGCAGCTGGGCGAGCGCAAGGCGAGAAACCAGAAGTTGGTTCAGAAAAGGTATTCTCTCAAAACACACACGTCTAAAGGGTGATATAATAACTTGGAGCCAAAAAATGATCTCGTATTCTCACCATTCAAAATCTACAATGGATGGGGATGGGAGGGTGGTTCCTGCCTAAAAAGATTTTATATTGAGTTGTTTTCCCCACCAGAAAATATATACCTTCATTTGCTACTATCCGACTACTAGACTAGAACTTGTCCTCTGCTCTTAATTGACCCACCACCTCCCTCCTTCAGCTCTGTGGGAGTAAAATACAATGATTCAGAACTAGAAAATGAAGTCTGCCCATGGTGTCCGCACAAAACACAGTGTGAGAAGGTGGTGGGATACTGGCACTCCATGAAGTGTTTCTTGGGGGTAGACTGGGGCAACTTGACCTCTAATATCTCTGCCAGAAAATAAACTGACAAATATACACCATCCAGGAATGCCCACATTTGCTACATCTTTCATGAAACTGGGAGATGATGGAAGCCAGGCCGCCCCCAAACCCTAAGCCAGGCTCTGGCCCCACCAGATGTGTTCTCCGAGTTTATGACCATTGTCAGCTACAAGAACAGAGGAATTTCACTAACACTGAGAATTACAGATACACGCAAATACTTTTAAAACATAGCTAATGGTGTCACCCAGAAATATCAGTCTCTTTTTCTTATCTCAGACTATTAGGCAACTCAAAAATAGCATAAAGATGATGTTTCTCCACATCCACTGTTTCAATATCAAACCCACTATGCAGGCAGTCAGCAGAATTTCTGACTCTGCTGGATTCCTCCACCTCCGCTCTCTCCTACCTCCACCCAAAGGTCTTACATCACAGCCACCTTCAGATGGTAAATCTGGAAAGCCCTTGCACTGTGCCCCTTGGTCACTTGCGACTGCTCGTGTTAAGCAGTAACTCAGAGTAACAAGCACCCTGAGCCTGGGCTGAGATGGCAATTGTCCTTCCAAAGGACACAGAAGAACGGCACTGAGCAGTGGCTCCCAGACTTGAGCAGGCATCAGCATCACCAGGGAAGCTTGTTCAATCCCAGATTTCTCAGCCTGCTCTCAAGTTTCTGAGTCAACAGGTCCAAGGTGCAAGTTGAGGATTTACATCTCTGCTACATTCCCAAGTGATATGAATGACAACTCTGAGAACCACTTGCGCTGATATTAGGCACAGACCTGGAGATTGGACTAGAGGCCTGAGTTCAAGTCCCAGTTCAGCCTCTTACTATGTAACCTTAGATTACTTATTCTAAGCTTCACTTTCCTCACCTATAGACATAAGAAATAATTGCATCATTGCTGAGAATTGAATGTGATGATGCTACACAAAGGCACGTGCAAAGTACCCCCTCTGACCTCAGCAGGAAGGAACCCATTTCTTTGCCTCATCCCTTCTGCCCATCCTGCACATGCAGGATGCTCCATGTGACCCATCCTGGCTGCTATGAGACACTTGGATGGTGGGCACAGGCCTCACAGTGCCTGTCTCCAGAAATGTCCTGCCTATAAGGTCAATGCCAAAGTGACAACCAAGAGCTCCCAGGCCCACGTGAACAAAGCTGCTGCCTGGTTGCTTCTCTTGCAAGGATGGTATCCTACTAATCCCAAACCACAGAGCTTTAATAGTGGGCTCCCCATTCAAGACAACACATTAGCTGACTCTTCTATTTCTGACCGCATTTGGAATCCTGGCATATTAGTTTCCTATGGCTGCCGTAACAAAGGACCACACCTTGGTGGTTTAAAAAATACATATTTATTCTCTTAGGGTGCTGGTGGCCAGAGGTAGCAGCAGGTGTCCAGGCGTCAGCAGGGCCACCCTCCCAGAGGATTGAGAGACAATCTGTTTCCTTGTCTTTCTGTGTCTAGAACTGTACTCCCTGCCTTCCTTATCTTATGGCACTTTCCTTCATCTTCCAAGCTGGCAGTCACACCTTTACTTCTCCCTGCTGAGGTCATTACATCACATTTCTTTAGGAAAAGCTCCCTCTATCTTCCTCTTGGAAGAACATAGGGACACATCCTGATAATCCAGGAACTGGCTCCATCTCAAGATCTTTCATTGAATCAACAGCTGTAATTCCCTTTTGTCATATAAAATAGCACCCACAGGTTCTGGGATGAGCACCTGAGTACCCTTAAGAGCCTTTATTCAGTTTGCCACACTTAGATGGGCCGTCTAATCTGAGCCACCGCTCTTCCATCAGCACAACAGAAATGCTATGTCTTCATTACTAAATATTCCCTGCTTTGTGTGTTTATCTCACATACAATAACTAACCTGTTTAACTTTCAAACACAATATACCAAGTACTGTGCTAGGATGGGGGATATAACATAACAGGGAACATGTCTTTTTGAGTTTTATACTGAAATAGAGAAACGATTAGAGTAGATGCCCTGATGTGACAACACAGGCTTTGAAAAGAGTTGGAGAAGAAATGTTCAACAAAAGCACTACAGGGATGTAAGAGAGGGCTGTCAGCCTCCCTGGCAGGAGGCAGGTGTGGAAGGACAGAGCTGGAGAAGCGGTTAAAAAGTTCAGGAAGGTATGAAGCAGACAGAGAGCATGTAGAAAGTGCCAGAAGTTTCTCTCTGTTGGAGCTTTTGGTGCAAGGACTTAATGGGGGTCGAGGAAGTGAGAGAAAGATGAGCTAGCAGCGCAGATGGGAGTCCAATTGTGAGTATTCCAGGTACCATGTTAAAGACCTGGGTTACTGCATGTGCTCCAGGGAACCCCTAAAAAGTTTAAGCAGCCCTCCTCGGTATACCATTCCTGCAGTGACCCAGGGCTGCTGGCAGGAAATCTGAGAGCTCCAGCTTTCTTACAGATATTTAAATATCAAACTGGGCAAAAAGTTCTTGGTGAAGTGGTACTGGTTTCTTGAAGTGTTCCTTGCCTTTTGTTCCTCACGGAGACCCTTTGTAACATATTTGGGGTTTTATTTCGAGAGCCTCACATTATAGTGAGCTATCATCACCCTTAGAATCTCTGTCAATCTCATTGTAAAATCATTTTCTCCTAAATGTATACTTACATCTCCCTGGTCCCATTTAACCCTATACTCTTTGTGGTTTATGTTATGAGAAATTCAAAGGTTAAATTTGCAAGATTGACTATGAATGCCTTAGGTGGAGCACTGATTGCTCACGTAGTACTGTTTTCCAACCTGTGCTTTTGCTGACAAGTGGGCTGACAGTAACTGGGATGGGAATTAGCTGCAAATGCCTGCTTTCCACGATGTGTGGCCCCCAGTCAGCTCCAGCCACCACTTTGCCTTCTGAAATATAGCACCCTTCTCTATTCCTCTTTTGTCAACTGATATCATTCTTTCCATGAACTTCAATAAATTGGCATTGAACTTCTGTGCTGGAAAGACATTTTGCATTAAAAATTGGATTCACAGCAGGCAATCTGCCTGGGGACCACATGTCTAGGAAAGCAGTCATTTTTAACTAAGGATATTACAAGCCTAGAAAGAATAGGCTGGTGTGCTCTGAAGCACAAATGTCTAATCTGCTGAAGCAAAATTACTGTACTGCATGTTGGTAATTAACCTTGTCAACTAATTTTCAGAACAACTCCAGCCTAACAGTCACCCTTTCTTCCTGCATCTACTGCTCTGGTCTCTGGATCCCATTATATGTATGTTCTATTTGTGACCTGCATTCCCATCTTTGTGCCTCACCAACACTCCCTAATTACTTTTCCCTCTTCATTTTATTTTCCCATGGAATTTATTAGCTTCTAACTATACTAAGATTTACCAGTTTATTGTATTTATGGATTGCTATCTCTCTTCTGTGCTATCATGTAAACTCTACCAGAAATTTGTGTTTTACCTACTCCTACATCCTAAATTACCAGAATCTTGACTGGCACATAGTGGGTGTTCAATAATTATATGCTAAAGGAATTAATAAATACATTTTCATGGAGTTTTCAGCTATCACATGACCCTTCCCCTTTTATTTTTGCATCTTGAGCTCTGAAAAAGGTCAATTTATTTATGCTCACGTGGTAAGTAGCAGTCCAGGTGGTAGGAAATTATTCATGATCTTAAGTACCACCAGTTTAGTGAAGAAGACTCATGTGCAAAAATACCAACTGATAGAGAATATTCACAAAGCACTACAGAGTGCGGGGAGGGGGGCGGGGGCAGGGAGACGGGGGCATACTGCTGTGATAGAGTCAGAGAAGGCTTCAAAGGGGAGAAAATTAAGAGTTATAAAGAATGAGGAATTTTTTGGAAGAAGAAAGTCGGCACACAGCAAATGGAAGAATGGGAGAGCTCAAGATGATCTTGGGGATTTGGAATTCTCTTGGGAATGCCAAAACATAAAGAGGTGTCTTGGTTCTCACAGAAACCAAACCTTGAGACAGAATCAAGTGCAAAATGCTTGGGAGTTAGGAAATGTCAGTGGTGGGGTGAGAAAGTGAGAGGAAATAGAATGCAGTCAAGACCGGTTATGTTACCTAGACATAGATTACATTTATTGTGTATTGAAGGAGCAGCACTGGAAGATTTTAGGTAAGAGAGTAAAATAAAATTTGAATTTGAGAAAGACCAATCTGCTTATAAAGTGAATAGAACTGAGGAGGTTACGGGTCCAGAGTTCAGCCATTGGGCAGAAATGAGTTCAGAAGACTAATTAGTAAGATTAATCTACCACATGGGAAGGAAAGATTGGGCTGGAAGTTGCTTGGTGGTGTTGGGGGTGGGAGAATGGAACTGAGAGACGTTCAAGGGATAGATAGAATTAGCAGGAATTGTGACTGAGTGATTCAGTGTGCGAATGGGGTTGAGAATAAGTTCCCTGCGCTGCTCTCTTCTCGGGTGGTGAAGGCCCTCACCTGACAGAATATATAGGAGGGATATTAGAAATGATGTAAGATAAACCTCGTTGAACACATTGTGTTGGCGACACCCATCAAGTATACAGGTAGAATCTAGTGGGCAATGGACAGAGGATTATTGTTGAACTCAGGAGACAGATATAAACAGCTCTTTAGGAATCACTTTAGAGAAGATGCTCAAAGGCAGGGAAGCAGAAGAAATTCCAGGATAAGGAACCAGAAGTTTATGATGTAGAGGAGTTTGTTCAATGTTACTATCAACACCCTTTTGCTATCAAGTCCTTTGCCATTGTAGAGAAGGCCTGGTTTTGGTCACCTCTGATATTGCTTTGCCTTTATTTCTCTCTCTTTCCAAAAATGATGATTTCCCCCTCATCATAGTTGGATATGGTGGGCACCAAGACCAACTGTGTGTTTTGGGGCAAGAAGTGTAAACTTACTGTCAACCTCATCTGTATAAAGGGGACTTTCCACATGGAGATTAGCTTTTCCAATGCCTGTTAGAGAAATTTTCTTGAGCAATACAGACTTTCTGAAGTGTTCTCTCTCCTGAACACAAGAGATCTAAACTCATGCATTTGCCTTACCAGCTCTTGCCTGGTCAGAGCGAGGACAGTCTTCTCTGCAACTCCCCCAGGCATTACTTCCACTACTGTGTACTTTTAACCTTTTCTGTGTAGGTTCATTTTTTAATCTATGACTTAGTTACTGATTAAAAAATATCTTTTAAAAAGTAGTTGCAAAATTCAAGTAAGTGGCTGAAACCACTGTGATAAGAATTCTTTGTAGTAATTTACCTTCCTTCTGCATGGGTTTTTAAGTTTCAATGTCTGCAGATAGGACTTTTCTGACCAGTCATCCTGGCCAAGAACAGGATGTCCCCTCCATAGGAATGTGTGGGTGATGACATTTCTTTCGCCACCTTGGCATCTAAATATAACACTCTACCTGGTAACAATGCATTGAGCTCCCAATTCTTTATGGCATGGCTCTGGGTGGAATGGGCTGCAGATGCCTGCACTATATTTTATTTTACTCCATGAAATCCTGTTATATGTGCATCAGAGAGAGAATACAGCTGCTCGATATTGAGCAGACCCAAAAAAATAGCCACTGTCAAAATCCTGCCTGTGGCACGTGTATAAACATACAGAGCTCTGCCAGGGCTACAATTTCAAAACTGTGTTTCAGAACTGCCAGATCACCCCAACCAACCTCCCTCAAATGCTCAGATGCTGCCCATACCATCCTCATTACTTTACTCACTCAAGTTCAAGTCCATGGATTTGACACCTTCTCATCCTCTGAATATAAGTGTCACATATCAATCGCGGTAACACATTATTCATCATTATATGTCAAGCTGATTTTACACTAGTGCTTGTAAGTACTTTATCAAATTTAGTTGTCACATCAATTTTCTGAGGTGGAATTATATTTATTCCATTTTGCTGCTATGTAAACAAGGTTAGAGAAAGCAAGCCAAAGTCGCACAGCTAGAAAGCGGCAGAGCTAGAATTTAGATCCAGCTTTCTCTGCCACAAAACAGCACTATATTCCCTCCTGTGCAGTATTAACAATCATAGTTTCTCCTTCTCTGTGAGGCATTGGGAAGTTTCCAAAACATTGTCACAAGGCCTATCATTAGCTCCACCAAATAGACTAGAGGACTAGGAAGAATGTGTGTTATCCCCATTTTCACGGAAGTGAGTGGATCAGAGTTTACCTAGCTGCTCAAAGCCATGCAGGTCTGAAGCTTGGGCTCGGCGTTTCTGACTTTTTTCACTACTATCAAAAATACCATGATTTTCCCTCAAAACAATTTCTGTCTTTGAAACAACCAATGTATGAAAGTTACTAGGAGGTTGAGGTTGGCCTTCTACAAAAACATTTCTGCTAACCAGTTTTCCAGACACAGAAGAGGAAGTAAGCAGTACTCATCCTTTTCGTTTTTATTCAAGCACTGAGCTAGAAAATAACTGAGATTGATCCTGACCCCTGGGGTGAGGTGGAGATGAACTCTAAGCCCCTTCTCCCCCTGAGACCCCTGGCTGTTTTCTGAGAGCTACCCCATCTTCATGTGGCTGCAGTAGCTCCATCCTCTTACTCCAGCTGACTGAAATCACCTCACAGTGAACTTCCTGTACTATCCCAAATCATCTCCTCTTCCTTAACTAATGACCTGCCACCAAAGTTGTTTCCATCCTTGACTTTTCCCCTAACACTTCAGTGATTCCTCTTTGACCAAACATACCCATTTGCTATACCCGTCTGATGTCCCATGATCTATATACATCCTGTATCTAGCCATATTTTTATTACCCTCAAACTCTGTTTCTACTACTGTCAGTCTACTGTCAGTCTAATCATTTTCACATTTCAGCCTCCCATCCTTTGCTTTCTCCAACTCCCTCTCATGAATTTTATTCTCCACTTCCCCTTTTTCCATTAGCCACATTATTTTCATGCCTAAATCAAACTTAACAGTAAAACAAACAATAAACTTTAATGAATTTCTCCCCCAAACAAGTCTAGTCACAATCTTGGTATTTTATGTAAGATAATTATGTCTGTCTTATGAAGGATACTGAGACTTCTTCCAACACAGATCCCACGAAATGGTAAGCAAGCCTTAGTCAACAGGCTGTATGGTCAAGGTGTCATGGATTGCATATATTTAATTTCTCCCCAATTTTTTTCATGCATACACGGTCCACAAATATTTGAGCTTCCAGGATGGTGGAAGAACAACACAGCATTTTATCCCAGATAGGCTCTGAAATACAAACCCCATCTCCACTCTTCCCTAAGGAAAAGTACAACAAAGCTATGAGTAAAAGAGTAGAGAATTTGGAGTCTGGGCTTATGTCCCAGCTCTGCCAACAGTTGAGTGATTTTAATAGGTCACTTAGTATCTCACTGCTTCAACTTTTCAACAGAAAAATGAGGATGCTAAAGAACAGAGATACAGAGTGCCCCCCCATTGTCCTATGGGGTAATTATTGGAAGGCTTAAATGAGTGTGCAAATAAAGTACTCAGGACAATTCCTAACATGTGGTCAACACTCAGTAAGTGCTAGCAATTATTATCACTAAATCCGTAACCTTGGACAGATTACTTAAATTTCCAGAACCTTAGTTTCCTTGTTATTAAAATGTGAGCACTGCTCATCTCCATAAACTGGCTCTGAAAATTAAATGTGAAGGCATTGAGAAAGCACCCAGCTGTCCCAGAAAGCAATCCCTTTCCTTGACCCAAGGCCTGTACTTCTAATCCCCAAATACAATGCCTTTCTTCTGCCTCTGTTCATTTTAGCAGTTTTGCATGTCCATTACTCACACTACTATAGTAAGCTGTTTATATTCTAAGGAAAATGCAGCCTCTTACAAACTCATCTTTAAAAAATTATAAGCTAAATTACACCAGACAATTGCATAAGCAAAAGACCAAGTTCCCCAAGCTCAGAGGCTGCTTTTCCAGTCTGTCCCTACCCATTTTGTCAAGCTGAACAGCAGAGGAAGGAATCTGCTCACTTCAGAGGGTTTGGGGGCCTAGACACATCACACCACATAAGTCTGGTTAAAATGAGCATCAAGAGGAGTCATAAAAGCACAAAGTAGCCATAAGAAGTCAGACAGCAGCAGAGGGCATTAGGAGCATTGCAATCTTCTGTGCTTGTGGGGACCACAGGATGAGTTTCCAGGGAGCATCAGACATTCTGAATTCTGATGTTGAACCCCACCTTGCTGTTTGGTGGCTAGAGACTTAAGTCAAGGACTGGGCAATGAAGCCCATGACACCCTGAAAGGGGGTCGTAACTGTTACATTGGTGCCTGCTGCCCAGCAACATTGCTGAAGAGGCCACCAAAGTATAGTGATGTGGCCAGTGCAGGAAGGTGCGGTGGCCCCTGGGGGGACACCAAGGGTCGATGTGGAGATGGAGAGAGGATGTCAAGCACAAGTATGAGAACTCATTTCAAATACTGACTTTCCTACCGTCCAGCCGAGTTGGTTCCCCTGCCAGAGGAACTGAAGATTAGTGTCTGGTGATGCAGAAGTTGACATGACTTTTCTGTATGACTAGAGAAGGGAGGCAGTTCTCAGGTATAGATGGTGGATGCAGAGCTGCAATGTCACTGCAGAGGCAGGCGCTCTCTGGCACGTCAGCATGGAGGATAGCATAGAAGGCATCTGAAAGAATACCAAAGAATTAAGGGATAAGGGAGGGTTTTCGTGTGGCTATAACCCCCTTGTAAGGTTATTTAATATCCAAGAAACATTCCTTGGGTTTAACTGAGATTGTACAATTCCTGACACTGTGTTAGGAACTAAGTGAAGGCCAGTTAAAGTCACAATTTTAGGGGCCCGCCCTGGTGGTGCAGTGAGTTGAGCAATGCGCTATGAAGCTATCCACAGCCACTTTAGCACCAGTTCCATCCCTGGCCAGGGAGGCGACCCACATGGTGCAGCGGACCTCTCCTGCCTCTCCCGCTGCTCCCCTCAGCAGTGTATTTCAGTCAAATCTGCCTGCTCTGTTCCCCACTCTGTCTCTGGTGGATCCTCTCACCACCACCACCCCTGCACTTCTGGTCTATACCCCAGTTCTTGTATGAATAAAAAAATAAATCTTTTTTAAAAAAAATAAGTCACAATTTTATATTATTCCTAAAAGATGGAATAAGGCCACAAGAAGGGTAATATTGGGCAGCAGATGAATAGTTGATGTGCCTTTAAAATATTGATTTGGGGGCCCTCCCTGTTGGCGCAATGGGTTGAACAACACACTGTGAGGCAAACTGCAGCCACTGCAGCACCAGTTAGATCCCTGCCCCCGGCTGGGGAGGGGACCCACATGGCGCAAGCTGACGCCTCCTGCCTTGCCTGCTGCTCCCCTCAGCAGTGTGTTTCAGTCCATCTGCCTGTTCTGTTCCCACTTTGTCTGGTGGATTCTCTCACCACCACCCCCACTCAATTCTGGCCTGTACACCAGTATTTGTATGCATAAATAATCTTTAAAAAAAATAAAATACTTGTTTGGGGTTCCCACAATTTTTTGCAAGTTAAGAGTTCTAGAATTGTCACTTTAAAGTGAAAGGGCAGATGGTTTTCTGCCCTTTTCCTGACAAACTATCAACACTTTGGTGCCAATTAAATAGGACCACACTAATAAACTTAGAGTCCATTCTTCCAAGAGGTCCCAGAAAAGCTGTGAAAAAAGAGAATCTTTTCCAGACATTCTGTATTTTTTTTTTCATGCATTTCTAAATCAATCTCAGCATAACAATGGAATTGCCTGATAATAAGAAAAGAAGCAGGAAGTGCATATTTGGGGCACCTGAGCTTATTCTATAAAGCAGAAGGAGAGTTAAATTTTCAAAGCCACCCAGACAGTAAGAAGTGAGTTGAGACTTGACTTTCTCTAAAGGTCATTCCATACCCCACTTGAGGCTAATCTGAAGGGCCTTTTGTGCTCATGGGAGCAGCAGCAGCTGACACGTGTTTAGCACTTAACTATGTGCTAGTAACTTTCAAAGCAGATTTCTTGAACTAATTCACTAATTCTTTCGACAATTTGATGATATAGCTATGATTATTTACATTTTATAGAATTGACCAAGGCTCAGGGAGATTACATAACTTGTGCAAGTTTACACAGCAAACACAAGTCATCTAGATGGTGCCGCATCTAGGATACCTGAGTTCAGATACACACACTTCGGGGTCCTGCCTCCTCTCTGCGTGGGGAGAGGACAGCTCACAGTCCCCCAAGCACACAGTGGGAATGAGAGGAGTCTTTCACGGGAGGACAGCGGCATTCCCTCTATCGTGGGGCAGGTGAGGTGCTAGCCCCAGACTCCATGCTCTAGACAGTTCTGATAGAACCCAAAGCACACGGGGAAGGAGGTTGGCAGGCAGGGAAATACCAAAGACTCTCACACCCAGGGATTCTCGGGCGCCTTACCTCACAACACTAACTCCCCACACTCTACACTCTATAACATACAACACTGACAACATACAACACACTCTACAACATACAACAATGACCCCACTTTCATTTCCATCTGTTTATGTGTTCCCCTCACTGAGATAGACAGGGGTCTGTACAATTTGTTTTGAAACCTGCCCCATAAGGAAGCACAGTCTCCCCTTGGTCACTCACCTGAAGGGGAAGCAGGTAGTCCAAGCGCAGCGTCCATTCCACACCAGGGCCAAGAATCCCATGCTCTGAATCCAACTTGGTACAACTCTGCAAGGAAGAAGCAGCCTTGTGTGCCCCATCTCACAAAGATTCACTTATTTCTCTCAAAGTTTTATCTCAGGAGCCTGAAAGGGGCACAGCCATGGCTCTGGGATTTTCCACAGGAAGAGGCAGAAAAAGCTGCCTTCGCTCTGGGGCAAGGAGGCGCTGTTATAAAGGGGGCTGCTCATTATATAGATTAGCTTGCATGGGTTGCTTCTTGCAGCTGAATTGCTTTGAGAGGTCATTGTTCTCTGTCTACAGGGTCATTAATTTCTGCTACCTCAGTGCCAGCTACATATACAGCCCAAACATTTGTCAAGTCCCCTTAGGTGATAGAAAACGCACAATTTGGGATCCAGTCAGACCAGGGTTTGAATGATGTTCAAAAAGTTAATATTTGGCACTTAAATTCCATATTTGATCAAAGGAGCTGTTAGTCCCTACCGACATTATTATTGGAGGTTTAAGGAGATAACATAGTCAAAGTATCTGACAATTACAACACTCAGCCTTGCACAGTGCTTTAGGGCTATTATTTTATCCTCATCACATTCTAAGAGAAAGGGAGTATTAGCCACAGAAGAGGAATGTCAGAGAAATAATGATTTGATTAATGTCAGACAGGTGAAGAAGGGCGCCAACTCAAGCCCAGGTGGGTGGGGCGGACTCCCAAATGCTTGCATTCACCCAACACAGCTCTTCCTACTACACTGGCAGGCAGCAAACTTTGGTTCTCTTCCTGATTTTCACATTTTTGCTTTTTTAAAAAGTAATTTTGGTCACTCCCAATATAATCTATGGCAAACTTACTAAGCAAATGAGTTCCCAGTCCCTAAGGGGCTGAAGTGTTCTCTTAGTCATATTCCAATCAGATCTGTCACGAGCCAAACCCACGGATCTCCTGTAAGGCAGCAACCACTGTCAAGGAGGTGCGGTAACAACCCAGTAAAAGGTGAAAGCATCAGTTATCAGCTACAGTAAAGACAAAGCTATAGGCCTCAGAATGCAAACGCCTTCTTTTCCAGGGCTTCTCTTGTCTCTTAATTGGTGAGTAGGCTGCAATGTTGAAGTACCAGCAGGTATGGCTTGAGGGAAGACTTAAGGGAATGTGGGAGAGGCAAGATGAAGCCAGCACTTGCTGTGCGGGATGCAGAGCAAGAGAAGGATCATTTGAGGACATTCCTTCCACTGGGCACTGGCATGGGGGAAGTGACAGCAGTGGCACTTTGAGGCATTTAAGAGCCAGTTCTGAAGCAATTAGTGAGGGCTTTTTGGAAACCATAGAAACACAAGTGGATGCTCACATGCCTCATCCTTGACATTGTGTTTCAGGACTTACTCATCTCAGAGAACATTCTGGTATCAATAAGCTCCTCAGGCAAGGCTTGGGTCTTTAAGCAATAGGCACGTTAGATCCTTGTTTAGTTAAAAAGTGTCCAGAAGGCTTAGTGGGTCACACTGATAGCTTCATCTGCCACCTCCTCCCGCCACAGTGAAGAGAAATGCTGCCCTTAGGGCTTGACAGTGCTGTGCTCGCTCCTGGGTTCACACAGAAGCTCTCGTCACAACCTGTCCTTTCGAGTGATTCATTCCTCACTAAGTGTTTCCTAATTTAATGCGATCAAAAATGTTCCCTGTGATGGCATAAGCACTAAATACAGGCACAAGAATGAGACTTGTCATGACCTGCCTCTGTAATCAGTCATGCTTTCCAAAAGTAAACAAGCTATACTCTCACTTGATGGTCAAGTTCTGCCACCGTACTGAGCCCCACAGACCCCCACTGTGAATGATCAGACACTCTGCACTTCCCCCAGGAGAGCAGTCTTGCCACAGCCACAAATAATGGGACCGCTGGAGATAAAATCTCACTTCTGGGGAGAGAGGATTGAGGGCAGAGAACCTATAGAAACTGCAGACTCAGAGGAATGGCAAACACAACCCATTAAATAAAGAGATTGTCAAGAAATTCGATACACCCTGGATGGGCAACAAATGGATTTCAATCCACCATACCCTGCTTATAAGAAGAGTCTAGCATATTATAGTAATTTGAATATCTGTAAGCAAATAACCTGGGAGTTTCAAGATTCATGTGTGAAACACAGAGATATAATCTCTCTTTTATAAGTAAATGCTAAGTGCATAATTGTGTTAAACAGTTTTTCAATTCACTTATCCAGTGAAATAAAGTGCAAAAACTGTCTAATTTTTTTTTTAAAACTAGGAAATCCTCATTCACAGATTCAATGATAGGCCCTGTGAATTTATTTTGTTGACGTGCAGCACAGAATAATCACACTCAAGCCTTTTGCCTTTCCCATTACTGGTCTTATAACTAACTGTTCAGTACCTTTTTTTTTTAGCATCCTTAAGCTGAAATTTAGAGCGAATTTTCACTAACATAGAAGGAAGACAAAATTCTCTTTCTTGAGGGAGAGAGGTGTAGGAATTAATCCATCTATACTAGATTTTCATGTAAATTTAAATTTTAATGAGAAACTACTATAATTTTGGTTATCAACTATTTCTGAAGAATCGATTTCACACAGTAGTATATAAAAAAAATCTGTCCAGAGTGCCAACCAATTATTTATTTAAAAAACAATGTTTTCAGATTTTTCTTAGGAACATCTTACCTAGTGGCCAAAATAAGCTGCTTGTAAAATTTCAATTCAATAAACAGAATTGCCTATTAATAAATGGTGGCCATTTTATCAGGGAAAATACATTTGGAGGGTGTATTTCAATCAATGAGTGAGTCTGTTTTGTACAACTGATAACTGCTCGAAATTTACTCATTTTCTCAGTAAATTCCTTTTTGATGCTCTCACCTCATTAAGTGGTTTGGATGAGGCATATACTCAGTTCTTTCCTTTTATAAGAGCAAAGCTGCTTCAAATACTTAAAGGGGAAATGAACCCGTACCAAGGAAATACTGCAGAAAGCCCAGTCTGGGCTCTGACACACCTGAGTCACCATTCAACCCTGTCACTTACCTATTGAGTGAACTTATGCCAGAGTTTTCATCTCTCTGAGCCTTGCTCGGTTTCTCATTTATAAAAGGGGCTGTTGTCTGGATGAAACACTGCATAAAACAGCACTTGTAATCTGGTAGGTGTCAATGAATAGGAGCTTGTGTGATTGCTGCATCACTATATATTTAGGTGTGTTGGCCAAGATTTCACTTTGGAAAGCCGCCCTCTCCCCATCCCTTTTCCTCTCCTTCCTTTCCTTCTTTTCCTCCCTTTCCTTCCTTCTTCCTTTTCTTTCAGCAGAACGACTGTGGTCAGGACCCAAACAACAGTGTAAACCAAAACAATCAACTTTTAATTCCTTGCTCTTTGGCCATTGTGTAGGCCAAAGAACATGAAACATTTGCAAGTATGTTGCATCCACAATTTATGATCTAGACTTTTTGCAGGAGTGCCAACCCAAGAGGGAGCCCCAATAGCATGTCAGACCATCTGCAAAGAGGATCCCCAATGTGCGGAATCATTTTGTAGACATTTAAGTGAAGATGTTACAGTTTCAGTTGACAGTTGCTGTTTCCTTCATTTGTATACAAGCGGTTGAACTGTACTGAGCATTTATTGTAGCTGGTAGAAACTAATAAATTTCTCTTCCTGAAAACTATCTTTACACAGTAGAAAGTAGATATTGCCATACTTTCAAGAAGCATTTGTGATTATAAAGGTCTCAGGAAAGTCACAGTCTAGGGTTCCTGACATCTGAGTAGAGGGCACATAATTAGAGGTCTAATTATGTGGGTGCATTTAATCCTGTACCCTAAGATAGTGCTCACTGAGATAACCAGATCAAAAACCAAATGACTGGGGCCTTCTTGGTGGCGCAGCGGGTTGAGCGCCACACTGTGAAGCATCCACTGCACAGCAGCATGAGTTTGATCCCCACCCAGGGAGGGGACACACATGGTGTGGCAGACCTCTCTTACCTCACCCACTGCTCCCCTCAGCAGTGTATTTCAGTCCATCTACCTGTTCTGCTCCTTGCTCTGTCTCTGGTGAATCCTCTCACCTCCCACACCTCTGGCCTATACCCCAGCTCTATATGCATAAATAAAAAAAATATTTAAAAAAAAAACAAAAAAACCAAATGACTGATTTCTCAAATGACCCTTCCATCTTCTCTTACTGAAATTCTCTTGCACTTGCTAAAACGTTGCTTTTAAATCACGTTATTAAATACTTGTTTATTAATTTAGTTTATATATTTGCTTAAACTCTATAGCAAATCTGGCTCTAACAAATAAGGAAATGTTACAAGGTACAAGAAAAAGCATGGCATTTTTGCAGGAGAAATGATGCTCATCTACCATGGAAATCTAAAAACTATCACTGGGTGTCAACCACATGTAGTAGTTGTGGATGATGTAATAAAGACTTAACTATTCTGGATGACTTCTAGAAGTTTATTTACAGTGAGACTTGTAGACACAAACACACTGCAGTATTTTTAAGAGGTAGAATAAGCACAGCACACTAATTACTTATAAATTCTGAAGTTTACAAGTATTAATTTTTAAACTGTGTCTTCAACTGCTGAGATATCATTCCTCCCCATGATATCTTGCTTTTCCAGTGTCCTTTGAACTATAAGTGGATGGGATGAGAAAGGCTGTAAAAGGGGAATGAAACAACTTTGATCATAGGAGAAAGATAATTTGTATATGATAACAATGGGTGAAGACACCAGAAGGAAGCGCTTATAGGATAAAGTGGATAACAAAATATTGGCCCCTGAAGTCTCTGCTAAAAGTGATTTTTTTCTAAGAATTTTGTATATCATGCCTGTCATAAACATTCAGCTTCATTGTGCAATGAAGACAGATGACAAGAATTTGCTGCTCTAACAACAAAAAAGCCAATTCACTATGTCCTTGAAATTTGGCTTCAGTTTTAAATGTGCAGTGGAAAACTTGTGCTTGTGAGGGCTGGGGGTAGTTGTTTATGTAACTAATTGGACATCTACATAAATATAAAAAATGGGGCAGATCCTTCTAGTCTCATCTGTTTTTAAAGTTAGATCTTGGTCTGAAGTTAAGAGACATGCAAACTTGAAAGAGATACACAGTTTAGATGTCCTACACTGATTCTCATATAATTTCAAAGTTAGAAGGTTTTTCAACATTTTTTTTTCAAATGGTAGATGGGAAAAGCAAGGTTTAAGACTCACTATCAGGGCAAAGAAACATACAGAAAGGTTTAAAGTTAGGGAGAATTTTTATAGATCAGAGGATGATAGAGGCTGTGAAGACTGAAGACAGAGGGGCTGGTGGAGGACCATCCTGAGGAAATACTGAAAAGTATGAGGTGGAGAATTGACAGCAGTCAGAAAAGACTGCCTTCCTTAGAGATGAGAGACAAGTGAAGAAGATGTCAAGGAGAACATAGGAATTTTGACATAGAGTAAACGGATGTTGGGGAAACTCAGTCAAAAGAAGAGAAAGAAGAGATAGGACCTGGGTTTGGGCAAGGTTTGGCCCTGCCCTGTGAGGAAGGCAAGAGAGAACTATTGATAGAAAGATGAATGAAAGATGATCAAGCAACCTAAGGCACACTCATGTTCTAAACTCACAGAGGGCACTAGAAGGTAGTGGGTGGGGGGTGCTAGTTAAAAATCTTGGCATTGAGGCCTATCCTGGTGATGCTTATGTGGAAGGTATCACTTGGTGACTGCCAGCAGAGGCCATAATATTTGAGCAGATTGCCACCTACTGGCTTACGGAAACTAGTAAGAAGACAAACAAGAAATCCAGAGGAACATTTAAAATTATCACAGTAATAACCTGATTAACCCCTGCTTGACCTTGCCAAGCATCATCTGTAATTACAAAGCAGACTGAGGCTGTAGATGTGTTATAATTCTCAGAACCATCCAAGTAGCATTCGACTCAGCAGAGCAGGATGTATTTAGTTTAAAACCTGACTCCAGCTTTTTATCTAATACATCACGGAGATTAACGTGGATGGATACATGTGTCAGGTCCTATAGGCACAGATATCAAGGCAAAGTAATGATCTTGCCTCTAAGTCTAACAGAGTCCAATGTACTCCCTTGCTCTTCTATTTAAGCCTTTAATATAGACTGCCCAAAGAATTCAAAGACTCTTGGCCAGCATTTAAATGACAAAATCTTTACAAATCCTCCTTCTCAAAAATCTTTGAGAACCCAAAATCAAGGTTTTAAAATTTTTCTATCTCTAAAGCTCACCTAATAACAGACATACATATTTTTTTCTAAAAAGCCATGGAATGAATGAATGAACTATCCTTCCTATGATATTACATGTTTCTAGAGTATTATTTTCTTTGGGTTTAGATGCCTCTAGGACTCTCCTCCATTCCTCTATTCTACTCAGCACATATCTTTTGAAAGCTGCATAGCTATTATCCAACTCAGAAGCCCAACTATTTGCATTGATCATGCAGGCAAGATCTCCCCCTTTCGGGGCCTTCCTGGTGGCACAGTGGGTTAAGCACCGCACTGTGAAGCAAACCGCAGCCACTGCAGCATGAGTTCGATCCCTGCTGCCGGCCAGGAAGGGGACCCACATGGCGCAGCAGACCTCTACTGCCTCGCCCACTGCTCTCCTCAGCAGTGTGTGTTTCAGTCAATCTGTTCTTCTCTGCTCCCCACTCTGTCTCTGGTGAATCCTCTCACCCCTTCACACACCTCTGGCCTGTACCCCAGTACCCCAGTTCCTTTCTCCCCTGGATCCTCTCTTCTTTATCTTACTAGTGTTGGGACTGCTGAATAGTTTGTGCCTCCTACAACAAAAATGGAAGCAATTCAAGCTAGGACAATAATTACAAGGTAGAATGGGGAGGCTCAATAAATGAAAAGAAGACTGTATAAATATGTTGCTTATATTAAGTGAGAAAGTCCCAACTTGAAATCACCCCTATTAAACACAAGCCCCAACCTCTCTCTTGGGACTGCTGATTATCAAAAATGCAATTGATTCATTTTAACACCTTTGGATGAATTAGTAAAAGTTTCCCCTAGCAGAGCATGGCTTGGTGAGGTGAATATAGACTTGTATTCCTACTTGACCATTTCAGCAGGCACCTTGTATGATAAACAACCCGCATATTTGCGATCTTTGGCCCCTGGTTACTAACTCTCTGGGACACAGAGATTCTGGGAGCTGAAGAACCAAAGTGCCATTCCAGCAAGTCTATACAGATTCCTGTGCTTGGCAACAGTTAGGAGACAGCAGAGTCTAGGTGCACTGAGCGTCGCTTTAGGTACTTGCAACGCTCTGTCTTTTTCCCCTTTTAACAAAACTAGTAGGTCTACAAAAAAGAATCTTATCGTCTATATAAGGCAAACTCTTGCTGCCTCTTCATTTTCACTTTTGTGACTTAGTGCGAGTGGAAAGTTTATATGAAGTTTACTTCACCCAACTATGCTAACTCAGTAAAGTAATGGGGAAGAAGCGGGTGGACTTCATTCCATTTCCTCCCTGTCTGTTTCAAGTGTATATTTCCAGGATGTTTTTCTTCCCAACGACTGAGCACAGATAAGGCAGCAAATCTTAGGATTTTGAAGAAAACCATTTGATTAAACCATGGTCACTCCTGCTAACTCACCACTCAGGCTGGTCCTAAGATTAACAATTTTCAATATGCACACAGGGCTGTGAAAATTGGAGGTGAAGCAAGGGCCGAGAGAAGGTTGAGACCCTGCTGAAACCTGAAACTGTATTTTCTAAGAATGATCAATTTCCAAACTATACAAAGCAGCTCTTTGGATCAGGCTGAAGATTGTCAATCTTTTCAAGATAATGGCAGGAAAGGATGAGTCTAGTGTGAGGAGAGGGCTGAATTCAACGAGTAGAGACTCATTGTTGGATTATCACCTCCATCAGGTTGGCCTCTCTCCATCATCTTTACCATGGGAATAATTTCTTAAATGTTCACTGGAAGTTTGTAAAGCTGGACATGCTTCTGTGGAAAGGCCTCATATGTGTCTTTTCCTTGGAAAGGACAAACTTTCCAATTAAATGAAGAATTCTTTGGCTATCTCTTCATCGTTACTCTTTCAGGGTGAGATGTAGCTCACATCTGTCAAATGTCAGCCAAGATTCAACTCCCATTCTTGACTAGTAACTGTGCTTTCCCGTCCCCCAGCGTGATGGAACAAGATCAGGGTGGGTCTTGCTTGTGGCTTGACTTGAACCGAGGCTGTTATTGGTGTCTCTGAGGCCCAGGAGGTCTCAGCCTTTATTTAATAGGAAAATGAGTAGGAACTCAGTAAAGGGGTTCTGGGGAAGCCCCCCTTGGCCTCTTCCCACTAACAAATCTGTAACACATGTTGACTACATCTAAAATTATGTCATTGCCTCATAACTTTTTGAGATTCCAACTTTTGGGGCCTCTGGGAGAGGAGCAGTTGTTATTACAAGGTCAGGATTTAGTACTGGAAACTGAAGCCATTCAAGGTCTCCTCTGTGTTGACTCCACTGCTTTTAAGCAGCCATAGAGGGATCTGGCTGCTCCCAGGCTGACCAGCCAGGCAGCCCTGCCATGTAGAATGAGGGTAAATAACTAGGTTTTGTTCCTCAGGAGAATATATTGACAAGCATGGCCTCTGCCAGACCTGTGAAGCCTCGTGTGCCAAGTGCTGGGGGCCGACCCATGAAGACTGTATGGCCTGCCCTGTCACAAGGTAAGTGGCCTTTCAGTATTTCCTGGGGTTGGAGGTTCATGGGTTACAGGATGGAGGACATGCTTTCCATAGACAAGGCACTTCAAGGGCTTGCAGGACAAAGCAGCACACTCCTTCCCATGACAAAGAAGCCTTCCATGTCTTGACCACAGTCCATGACTCTAGATTCTCCCCTCCACGATACCCACTGCTCAGCCGCCTGCACTCCGTAGGGGTTTTCACATTGACAGAGATGCTGCTGACTTTGATGTCTAATACCTCATCCTCTTCTGCAAATCTCTCTCTCAACCATCACTTCCATTTGGTAGAGTGAGAAAAAAGATCTGCTTGCACTTATTGAATTCAAGGATGAAATGTTCTATAAAATCATTTTCAGGGCCTCCCTAGTAGTGCAGGGGTTAAAGTCTCACCATTATCAAGCTATCACCAGCCACTGCAGCATGAGTTTGATTCCAGGCCAGGGAGCTGAACCACATGGAGCAGCAGACCTCTCCCGTCTCTCCCTCTCCCCTCAGCAGTGTGTTTCAGTCGATCCACCTGTTCTGTTCCCCACTATGTATCTGGTGAATCCTCTCACCCCTGCATTTCTGGCCTAGGTCCTAGTTTGTGTGCATAAATAAAATAAATCTTAAAAAAACAAAAAATCATTTTCAATCTTGAGCTAACTTTCCCAGTTTCCGTGTGCTCTGTAAAATCTTCCTTAAGAGCAACTATAACATTGAAGATATTCATTTACAAATCTATCCCATTATTAAACTATAAGCTCCTTGAAATACTCACCTTTGTATCTCCATTACCTGTGATGATGTTAGGGAAGTAGTAGATTTCAATGTGTGACAAGTGAATAAAAGAGGAAGTAGCAAGTACCCAATGTGATGTGCCTCTATGCTAGTGCCGGAATTTCTGATGAAGAGAGCTGGGTGGGACCCTGTTGTAACGTTAATCACGTGCCTCCGATCCTAGAGTTTGGTATTTGTTTGAATGACAGTTCTCTAAATAAAATACAAGGTCTGGTCTTCTAAATGCACTAGAAGCAGGGTCCCTCCCAGGCAGTATGATGAGGCAGCTCTGGCAGCAGGCACATCCTGGGGATGGTTGTCTTCATGCCTTGTACAGTAGGCATTTCATCCATGTCTTCTTCAGAGCTACAATAGCCAGGCAGAAATTATGATGTATTTGTGATTTTATTCTCCTGCAATGAGCAACACTTAGGAGAATTCAATAAAAATACATTTTATTGAATTTGATAAAATGGGTAATCAATATCATGGAATTGGCTCTCCAAATAGTTGAAAGGGAGGGGGGTTGGTGGAAGAAGAGAGGGAGTGGGGAGGGAGAGACTAGGAAAAGAGGAGAAAAGAGTAGGGAGAGAGAGGGAGGGAGGGAGAGAGGGGGGAGGAAGGGGAGGGATGGAGGGAAGGGAAGGAGGGAGAGAGAGCACACTAGCACAAGGAAGGGTGGAAGGGGTAGGAGAAGAAGGCAGGAGGGAAAATGAGAGAGGGACAAGGGCAGAAAGTAGTAGTTTTACAGGACATTTGCTATTTGAAAGTTCTGTCTGCCTCTTCTAGTTTTCACTTCACATATCCATAAGCCCTTGAGCTTAGCTCCTTAATAACTGAAAACGTCAGAGGAAGCATGTGCACCCTTTACCACTGCTGTTTACCATGTAGAGCTCTGTCATGCCACATTCCTAATGGCCCAAGCCTATTTCCTAGCACTGTCCTGAAGGAGTTACCAAGTCAGTGAATGAAGTTAACATGTTTAAAAGTTACCTCTCAACTATTTTGACCCAACCTAAAAGATTTTGTTCTATCTATTTCAATGAATTCAGGAAAAAAGGACTTTGCCAGATTTCATTGTTACATCATGTACCAAGAGACTACAGGACGTGTCCTTGTGTTGATTTTAGTTAGGCAAAACCGGCGATCAGCACAGAAGACCAGTGAATCCTGACTTGCTGTCTCTTCCATGCCAGTTCACATCTCACTCACACATACATGGACACACACACCCTGGGACTCTGGGAATGTTTAGTGAGAACAGTGGTAACATCACCTCTGCCAACTCTTTAGTACTTGGCTCTGCCACCTTCTCCCTTTCCATGAGCCCTGTTGAACCTGGAATGGTTCACCGCCCATGAAAAGGCCACAGCACATTTGACTTGGGGAGAAAGTCAAGCTTACCTCTCCATCTTCCCTGGAGAGATAAGCCTAGCAGAGCATGTCAGAAATCCACAAATTGGATGACTGATGGTCCCAAAGATAGTTTGATTTGACTTTAAAGAAGATTTCCATCTGCCCCATGGAGCCCAGAGAAAGGAACCTATTCTCCAGTAAGGAAGATTTGTTTGTATCAGTGGAAAACTGCCAATTAAAATGGTACTTTTCTTCAAGTCCCTTAGCAATTTTCTTTGAGAGGGATGGTGGGCACAGTGGGCAGTGTTTTCACTTATGCACGGCTGCTTTCCATATAGTCTTTAGGAAGAACTGTGTTCTTACAAGGACTCTGCACTGTCACCTGTGCTTTGCCAAGGGTAGAGATGGCGGGAGGTAGAGATGTGGTATTTTCTTAAAATCAAGCACTCAAGTAGAAAAGGCAGCCACTTTCCTACATAAACATGGAAGTATCTCACCATCTGTTTCCCCTCAACTCCATTCCACCCCACACACCCTTTCTGGATGGTTCTAAATAGCCCCATCATTTACCATATTAGAGCGCCTCTCTTAAAAGAAATTATTTCCTTTTCAACCAGTCCATCTCCCCTTGCTGATAAGTAAAACATGATAATATACTTTCTATTCTTTTTTTCAACAGAATTTTAGAAGAAAATGAGCCCTCAAGAATAAACATGTCCCATTTTCCTTGTCAGTACAGCAATGAGCAGTACCAAACTTGTTGTAAAATCTCAGAAAGTTCTTAGGCAATTTTTCTTAAAGTAAGATTTGCTTTGTTTTTAAATACTACATCCAAATTATTTCTTCAAAAATCTTCTAGCTTAGAAACCAGACTCAGATTGGGACCAGGCTATCTTCATTTGGCATCAGCGCCATCAGCTAACGTCTGGGCTGGGAACACAGTCTTCTCATCATGAACCAACCATTGTGGAGGGGATTTGTCCACCATAGACAACCAGATGTGTGAGCATGCCTGCTTAGGACTCGACTTCACACTCCATAGTGGCCAGAAAGCAGTGGGGCTGTTATGGGTGACCAGAATCTGAGGCCTGGGAATCTAAGAACAAGGTAGCCTTCTGCCTCATGTCATGAGTTTAATCCTGTTGTGTTTCAGACATGAAAGATGCAGACTTCCAGATGTGGGAATACGGTAGAAGACTACGGGACCACCCTACTCAGGGTGCCTTCCCCCCCCCTCACCCCACCATCCCCAGTGTCTTCTAAAATTGTGATAAAATGTCCCACACCCAGTTTCAGGTTGGCTCTAGGTAGGGAAACAGTGGGGTTTAAACAAGTCTGTTTCACCCCAGAATCAAGTTGCTTGAGGTCTAGATTGATGTTCAGCCATGAGAGGTGGCAGAGGCAAAAGGAAGCCCTTCCCCTTCTTCGCAGGTCTGCAGCTTTGCCAGGCCTGGGTATGAGCATGTGTATACTTTGGTCTCCGTTAACCTCACAACCAGTACAATGTTTACTACAGTTGACCCTTGAATAATGCAGGGGTTAGAGGCACTGACTCAACACCCCATCTCAAGTTAAAAATTTAGTCAATGCTCCCTATCCAAGGGTTCCGGATCTAGGGATTCAACCAATGACCTCCATGGAGTGTGTGAAGGTAGAATACTGGGGTAAAAAACAAAAACAACTAAACACATGAATATAAGTGGGACCCACCCAATTCAAATCTCTGTTATTCAAGAATCAACTGTACTTTAGGAAAGCTCTAAGAGACACCAATTTCACAGCTCCTACCTTACACAGGAGTCTTTAAGTAAATTCCACAGTAATCTAGAGGATCGGTGAACAAAAGGTAGAATAGTGGTTCTCAGTATCTTCCCTAGACCAGCAGCATTGCATTGCTCAAGAACTGTCAAATATACATATATTCTCAGCTTTCTGCTCCCAAGACCTACTGATTAGAAACTTACCTCTATTCACAACACTTACCCGATGCCTACACTTGGCAAACATTTTGTATTTTTCTGAAATTTAATCACATTTGCTCTTTTGATTTAAATTTGCAAGTGAAAAATGAAGCAAAACTATGAAAATGTTGTCAATGACATTATGATATATATTGTATGTGTATAAAAACAAATGTTTTAGAAGTCCACAAGTTAACATATCTGTTCTGCCTTTTAACAATCTGTTAGTGATTTTAACAAACATGGTAAAAAAAAAAAAAAAACAGAGACTGTGAATACCACTACTATATCTTTGCCCAAAGAATATGAAAACTCTTACATAAAAATATTTAAGTATTCCTTTGTTCACAGCAACATTATTCACAATATCCAAGTCACTGAACCAATCTAAGTGCCCAAAGATAGACAGATGACCAAACTATGGATTACCCAACTACTGAAAAATGAAATAGTATCTTTTGGGACAAAATGGCTAGATCTTCAGTTGATTATGCTAAGTAAAATAAGTCAGAAGATGAAAAACACATACTGAATGTTTCAGTTATTGGAGGCAAATAAATAACCAAAAGACACAAAACAATTTTGCACAGCAAAAGTAATTCTTAGACTATGAGAAATATCATAACTACTAGAGGGCACAGAAGGAGGAGACTGGGGAAGGAAGATATCAACATAGGAGTTTTAGTGGAGGGTAAGTGAGCATGTGCACATATGGACGTATGAAGCTGTATCCTCTGAATTTTGCAGCTATGTTAACTACTGACAAATTAATAAAATTTGAAGAATGTAAGAAAAAAAGAAAGTAGAGACTGAGGTATTCTAGACATCAAGAAATGCATGCAATGACACTTGAAATCAGAGCCCACTGATTACTACCCCTAGGTATAGGCCAAGTTTACAAGTACACCGAAGCTGCAAGATACTGCTTCATTCAACCCTTTGAGAGCCCTTAGAGTTGACATTTTCCTTTAAAATATGGGCATTCTGGGCCTCCCTGGTGGCACAGCAGGTTGAGCACCTCACTGTGAAGCATCCTCGGCATAGCAACACCAGTGTGATGCCCTGCCAGCAAAAGGACCCACAGGGCACAGCAGACCTTTCCTGCCTTGCCCGCTGCTCCCCTCAGCAGTGTACTTCAGTTGATCTGCCTGTTCTGCTCCCCACTCTGGTGAATCCTTCTCACCTCCCGTGACTCTGGCCTGTACCCCAGCCCTTGTATGCATAAATAAATAAATCTTAAAAAACAAACAAATAAAATAAAATATGGGCATACTGATAATTAAAGGGAAGATATTTCCTACAGACTTCTGGATTCAGAGGTCCATTTCACCTCTTGAAAGTTCAAAGACCTTCATCTGACTATTAAGTAGGTTTGGGCAGAGCCTACAATATAGGTTTAATCTCTGTGGGCACCAACTAGCTTGTGTGGAACCAGAATCACGATTGCTTCCCCAGTCTCTGGTATGCCTCCTATTGGGCCCAAACTTTGGACCAAGGATTTGGTATGTAACTAATAATCCACATATCCTAAGAAGGTCAATCCCAAGCATCCCTTTTGTTTCTGCAACAATAAAGTCTATGCAGTGAAATATGTTTCTAATACATGAGACTATCTGAGAAAGTCACCCTTACAAACTCTAAAGATCTGCTTTTCTTCTAGGGTTTTTGATGATGGCCGCTGTGTTTTGAAGTGTCCCTTGGGGAAATTTGAATCTAGGCACCAATGCCATCCATGCCACTACACCTGCCAAGAATGCCAAGGAAATGAGCCTGCCAACTGCACCTCCTGTGGAGTAGGTGAGGCAGTGTGGTTTCTTACTCGTTCTTTTCCTCTGTCCTGTTTCCCACTGCCATTATTTGGTTTGACTCAAGCATTGTCTCTGGGCAAGAGGGGCTGAGATCTCTAGTGAACAACCACTCACTAGAGAATATATAGAAACGTGAGGTTTCAGCTTGTTTTTGGGACATGAGTTCACATAACTGTAGGTACATACTTCCTGCCTCTGAGGACATGAGAAACTAAAAGGTACTTTTCCAGAAAAGACAAACATGGTGTCAGACATGGATAGACAGTAAAGCTAAGATTTGTTGTGGTAAAAGTCAAAAGCTCAGAAATTAAGAAAGACACATTCAGTCTTTCAGTGAGCGTTCATAATCACAGCTGTGTCAGGGTCTCCTCAGCCCTGAGCTATGCCATTTAGAAGATTTTGGAGTCCTATGGGAATATCAAAGGTTCTCCATAAATTGACCTTTGACTCCTTTCCGTGTGTCTGTTCCTGATTTTGACCTCATGTAAAGCAGATTTTTTTTTTTTTTGGACCTGCACAATATTTTAAAATTTTGAGTCAAATTTAAACACTGGGACATTTCAAATAAAAACACAGGTTTTTTGCTTCTCTCAAAACTTTGGAAGAGCTGACACCACCAGGCCTACATTTCCCAAATAGTTGATTGGAGACCAGAGAGACCATTCTCTATTTCTCCCCAGTCCCTACCCCTCCAATTGTCTTACTGGTACTGAGACTGTCAGTTACCACTGTCACACTTACATATTAAGTTTTTCTGGTGGAAGATAACTGCTTTATTTATGCTTATAATAAAGCAATTAAATAAAATTTAAAATAAAAATTAAAAATATGAACAGATTTAGGATATCATTTGCAGAAAAATGGGAGATAATATACTTCTTTATAAAATTAATTTCTTTGTATTTCTTACATAAAATACATCTCTTCCCAATTTTACCTCAGGCCTGCTTCATTCTGTTTCCTTCCTGATCTATAAGAAGTTAATGACAGTTGCCTCCTTTTAAGATAATTATGTGATTAAGTGACCTCCTTTTCAGAGTCCATGTATTTTAAATACCAAGACCTTTTAAATTTGCATCCTTTAAATCAAATTATAATACCCAAAAGGGTCCAAATAATAAAGTCATATCTGAGCATAAAAAATGATATCTGAATGCAACATCATTAATTTTCATTTTTGAGATTGTTAATTTAACTGAGTATGTGAAAACGATAGGAATGTTGCCAGATTATTTCACTCAATCATTCCTTCAACCATTCAATAAGTGTGTCCCCAGAATTAACATATACCAGACTGCCCCAAGCCTCTGGATCCTGAGCTGAACTCATATGCAAGTGTAGGGGATGTGCAGACACTGCTGGGTCGAGGGTGAGGTCAGCCTCCCACTGCTCACCGTCACCTACACCTAGGATATAGTACCTTTTGGAGCCTACTTGGTTTGACATGGGAAACCAGGTGTGTGCCCGCTAGAAACACAGGAAATTTTCTGAAATATTTATGGTGGAAATAGGGTTTGATAGGGCTTCGTAAAAGTGCTTTCAAAGACTGTAACTTCGAGGTATGATCCTTTTGTGGTCTCCAAAGAGTCTAGGTTCCATCAAATCAGTGTTTTGCACTCCATATATTGACTTACAGCTGTTGAAACACCATGTGCAGATTATATCTGCCCAAGCACACCTTTCCTTAAGGATAACGTTCTTCTAAGTCAAATTTGGAGATAGATTCCCCCTCCACTTCCATGAAGGTCCTGTTTCTTTGTCCCACTAGAATCAGCAGACTTCTGGCATAAAGTCACCATCAAAATGAGGTAACTTTGATCCCATAATTCAAGAGTATGGTTTTTAAATTGTATTTGAAGTAGGGCAACAACTAAACAAATATTTAGGTTAAACCTGATGAACTTAAAGGTTCAACAAAAACAGTTGAATGTTGGTGATTTCATCTCATTCAATCTAATACTGTACTGACTTTCAGTTTCTGTGCTTGCAATATGGGATTAGGACTACCATTGTATACAAATTCAGCAGCCTGGCATCTTGAAGGACAGTGGCTCTGGATCTTCATGTGGGATATCATAGGATGAGTGAACACCAGACTCGTTATTCTGCATAACACAGATCAGTAGGGGACTATGGGAGAGCAGATTCAGAGATGGATACTCTAAAAACTTGACACAAACAAAATCTCCAGGCGGTGAGAGTAGGAGACCTCTAGCACATCTATATTAATCTTTTTAAAAATATATATATTTAATGTTGGTGGGGATGTGTAGAAAAAGGAACTCTACTACACTGCTGGTGGGAATGCAAGTTAATTCGACCACTATGGGAGGCCGTATGGAGGTTCCTTGGTCTACTAGGGAAGGAACTACCATATGATCCAGCAATCGCACTCCTAGGCACCTACCAAAAGGACACAAAAACACTGATCCAAAAGAGCACCTGTAACCCCATGTTTACTGCAGCACTATTCATAATTGGTAAGACCTGGAAACAACCCAAATGCCCAAAAGTAGATGACTGGATCAAGAAGATGTGATACATATACACAATGGAATACTATTTAGCAATCAAAAATGATAAACTAGGGCCATTTATAGAAACATGGATGGCACTAGAAGGAATTACACTCAGTGAAACAAGTCAGAAGACAAGAGAAAAATATCGGATGGCTTCACTTTTAGGAGGAATGTGAAAGAACAACAACAACAAAAAATCAAAAAGATGAAAACAAACAAGAGAAAGCTCAAGGAAATGGGCAATTACAACCAAAACAAACAAACAAACTCAACAAAATCAAAAGGTTAAAGATAGACCAAAGGGAACATGGCAGGCAGCAGAGGGAGGGGAGGGCAAAGACGGGGAGGAGGGCATAAAGAGCACAAGAGTCTGAGGTGATGGTGCACGGGTGAAATGGTGGTGGAAACTCCCTGGGAACTACAAATGCTGTCAAATACAATTAAATAAATCTAATGAGAAAATAAATAAATAAATACATAAATTTTAAGAAATATATATATATTTACCAACCTCTAAGGAAAGCTGTATGGAGGTTCCTCAGACTGTTAAAAATGGAGTTACCATACGACCCAGCAATCCCACTCCTAGGGATTTACCCAAAGGACACAGAAACACTAATTCAAAAGAATACATGCACCCCTATGTTTTTTCACAGTATTATTTATAAATATATAAATATAAATTTATAAATATATAAATATAAATAATTCCAAGGTAAAACTTGGAATCAACCCAAATGCCCCCAAATAGACAACTGGATCAAGAAAATGTGCTATACATACACAATGGAATATTATTCAGCAATCAAAAAAGATATACTAGAGCCACTCATCGAAATATAGATAGAACTTGAAGGGATAATGCTCGGTGAAATAAGTCAGAAGGAAAAAGAAAAATACTGGATGATCTCCCTTATAGGAAGAATATAGGGGATCAACAAAAAAATAAAATAAGAACAAGAATACCACCAACAACAAAACAAAATGAAAATAAACAGACAGCTATAAAACTGAGACATTTTGCAGGGAAAAGGGAGGGATTGGGATCAAGGCAGAGATGGGACTATGGTGACGGTGCACGGGTGAATTGGTGGCAGAAATTCTATGGGGACTATCCCCAGAAAAGAAAGCAAACATTATAAGCAAACAAACAAACAAACATGTATTTAAAACTGATAATTCTTTTATCTAATTGTGAAAGTTTATAACTGATTAGAATTTTCCATTCCCTGCAGGAATTCCTATAGTCTCAAGTTCTAACGGTTCTGCTTATTCTTTCCTTGTAATGTCCAGTGTTGACAGAAGCACAGGATCTCTCAGGAATACATGACAGATTTCAGAAAGGAGCGTTCAGTCTAGTGCTCCCATAGGGTATATCACTAGTGGAATCGGGAAGTGTGCCACACTTCAGGCCTCAGTTCACACACAATTATAATTCTGATACAAAATTCAAAATCGGGGCTACCCTGGTAGCTTAGTGCATTGAGCGCCACACTGTGAAGCATCCGTGGCGTGAGTTCACTCCCTGGCCAGGGAGGTGACTTATATGGCACAGCAGACTTCCCTTGCCTTGCCCACTGCTCCCCTCAGCAGTGTATTTCAGTAGATCTGCCTGTTCTGCTCCCTGCTCTGTCTCTGGTAACTCACCACCCACATCTCTGGCCTGTACCCAAGTTCTTGTACACGTAAAATAAATAAGTCTTTAAAAAAACCCTCAAAATCATTTTAAAGGACTGAACTGCCATAAAGTCACATCTAGCATCAAGCATTTGTTTACTCTTGTGGGTTCTCTGCAGTCTCAAGTCTATGAGCCTTCATAGACACCAACACGAGTCTTTGGGAAAGTTAAACCCGCTCTACCCATACTTACTCAACACGGCATGGTTTGGGCTGTCACAATGACATCCCTGATGAGTCGCTGCTCACGCAAATACATAAAATATTGGAAAATAATTCCCTACAAGGAAAGTTTTCAACTACAAGTATATAGATATTGCACTTTTTATTAAATCTATTCTTATACTTCTGGTCGCTTAGGAACCAGAGCACTCGGTCATATCTTTTTTTATTAAAATGTCTTGGGTTATATTAGCTTCATGGTTAATTCTGTACATTTTCTCTCCTTTTGTTGCTCCTCTATCTGTTCAGATAAATACGGCCTAGAACGCTTCCTGTACCAGGGAGAGTGTCTGGAGAGTTGCCCCCGAGGGCACTACCCTGCTCAGGGGCATACCTGCCTGCCCTGTCCAGACTACTGTGAGCTTTGCCACAGCACACACATCTGCATGCAATGCGTGGATGGCTACTTCATAGTGCCCAGCAACCACACCTGCCACAAGTTAGAGTGTGGCCAAGGTAAGGCTACTCTGGGCCAGTGACCTGCACCAGGAGGTGGCATGCAAAGCGACACCCCTAGATACACAGGCTTGAGCTGTATTCCCGACTTTGATGCCAATACCTGGCATGACTTTGGGTGACTATGTGTCAAGTGGGGACAGTGAACACTAACCCTCTCTCTTCCCCCACACACCTTTTCTCTGGGCCACCAGACACAATCCAAGAGAACAGAAATGTCATTAAAGACATTGCAAGTGACTTAGAGTGGAGGGTTTATAGGCAGGGGATAGTGGACAGAGATTAAATTAGAATTTAAAATTCCTGATCAACAATTTCCTCCTCCCTAATTACTAGTTATGAGACCCTAGACAAAATGGATCTAATTTCCTCGTGCCTGAGTTCCTCCCATGAAATGGAGAACATTGCACCAAAAGCAGTTGCTATAAGATGACAATGAGAATCGACCTACCTAAAACTACATGAAAATATTAAAATGTCCTTTGAATGTTTATTGCGATTGCCAATTCCCTACCTTACACAGGAAGAGGGAGGTTTAAAAAAAACAAATCCCAAAATAGCACTTTTAGTTTTTGTTCTCTTCCATGTAAGAATGCATCAAACTTTTTTGCTTTATGTAAGAATTACAACAGGTCTGATGCTAAAGAGAACTCCCAGACATTCTTGGAATAATTAAGACATCCCTTCTTTTTCCTTCTTAATGTTTATTAATATAGTTATGGGGTTTAAAACTTTTTAAAAATGTGTTTAGGAGGAAAGATTAAAAAGAGACAGAGCCTGTTCATTTATATACCAATTCTATATTCCCAGAAGCAGAATTTGTTTCTTTAATAGATAAAATCTACCAGCTTGACATTAAAACTAGTTTCATCATCATGGCATATAGTCTTACTTTGTTCTAACTGTTCCCAGTCTAGCTGATCCAAGCTATTAAATTAATAAGAGATTAAAATGTGGGTGACATGTGGATTCAAGGATGGTTTTAGGTTTTATAATTGCTCCATCATCTACTTGACAAAAGCTACTACTAACATATTTTCAGAGCAATTAATAGTGATCAATGTGAGTTAATGAATTGTGTTTTCATTCCTCTTACTGTCTAGGTGAAGTCCAAGACCCTGACTATGAAGAATGTGTGCCTTGTGAAGAAGGATGTCTGGGATGCAGCTTGGGTATGTCATCTTCCTTTATTACCCTAGAGTTGAAAAAGTCAACACCAGCATCTACTAGGCAGGCTCACACCGATGCACATAGTCTTGGTGGGTGAGAGGCATTCCCTTTTCAGGCAACACCCAGTCGCTTGTCTTTATGAAACTCAAGTTTAGGAAAGGACAGTGGCATCTTTTCCTCTGGTTGTTAGCTAGTCGGCAGGGAATATCTAAAGCTATCATGTTTAAAGCTGGTTGGAGCTTAGCCTCTCCTTAGCTTCCAAGATGATATGTTTGAAGATGAGCAGTGGTGAGAGAAAAATAAACTTAAGCAAAGTTGTCAAGCGTAATTAGCAAAAATTACTCCTCCCTGGTGGCTTAGGGGTTAAGTCACAGCACTGTGAAGCTACCTACAGCACAAGTTCTATCCCCTGCCAGGGAGGTAATCCACACGGTGCAGGAGACCTCTGCTGCCTCACCCACTGCTCCCCCTCAGCAGTGTGTTTCAGCATATCCATCTGTTCTGCTCCCTACCTATCTCTAGTGAATCCTCACACCGCCCCTGCCCTACCGCACCTCTGGCCTGCATCCCAACTCTTGTATGTGTAAACAAATCTTTTAAAAAAATTCAATACTCTGACTCAGTATGTAAAACATAAGTATTTTCTTTTAACTTTTGGGGTTTTCCTTTTGTCTTGGAGTTCAAGACAATCCTTCACAAGAAAGAAACAGTAGAGTTGAAATCTCTCTCATGCAATGAAATGAACTGTTCGGTCCTTCTTACATAATTCTCTAATTCAAATCACTGGCTCCTCCTTTCTCCATCTTTTCCATACATGGTTCTATGGAGCGGGTGGCAAGACAGTCGGTAGGTATCACACAGCATCGTTGGCATGAATGAAAAATGCAAAGTAAGGGGGCTACCAAATTCCAAGACTGCATCTTAGTTTAAATTTAAGCAAGATATGGAAATAATCAGCACTTAGGTCCTTTCCTTTGAAAGGAAACTAAATAGAGATTGGTGGAATAAGTTCTCTTCATGGAGTTTTCATGTAGTCCTGTGATTGGTTAACTCATACCTCTAAAGATTTTAATATGCCTACAAATCACATGGGGGGTTGTTAAAATATAAATTGTAATTCATAGGTCTAGCGTACAATCTGAGAATTTGCATATCTAATAAGCCCCTGATGAAACCAATGTGTCATGAACACTCAGTGCTATTATGGCATTATTTGAAGTAGTAAACTCTTTGAAGTAACCTAAATTGTCATTTAAACGGGAGACTGGTTGAATAAATTAAGACAAACAGTGGAGTACTATGCAGGCACTATAAAAAGCAAAGAAAATCTATATGAGCCGATTCTGATTTCATGTTATACTGTTAAGTAGAAGGTAAGGTACAAAAATGTACACACACTATGCTATCTTTTGGGTAAGAAAATGGTAAAATATATACATATTTTACTTATTTTGGAATAAGACACAAAGAAAGGACAAACCATAATCTATTGAGAATGTTACTTATGCAGGAGGAGCTAAAGGAGATGGGAATGAGACTTCTCTAATTACATCTGCTCACACTGTTTTGATTTCAGCCATGCGTGTGGTTAACGTATTCAAAATAAATGAATATTAGTATGACCAGTTTCCCACAAGCTAATCTGGGATAATTTTAACATTTTAAAAAGTACTGATGATAAAGAATTAGAATTTAATGAATGGAAACAATCCATGCATCAAAAATGATATTTGAAGGAAGTGAAAGAGAGAGAAAATAAAGAGGAAAGTTCTTTACAAAAAGTTTCAGCTATTATATGCATAGGAGAATAATTACAAAATCATCATTTGATTTACTGCGTTGACTCAAGGGAGAATCATCAGCAGATGCTAAAACCATTAGGAGGAAAATTGTTTGGGAACAAGATAATCACACAGACCTAAAGTATTTCAATGGTTACTACAATAGAGAGTTTTATACTGATTACCAAATTAACCAAGTTATTACATTTAGCATTACCTGATGTTATGTGTTTTCTGATGTGATATATTAACAAGCACACAGCATTATCTATCTTTGACAAAAAGGATTCCATCAATGATTTTCAACTGGAGCTGATTATGACACCAGGGATATTTGTCAAGGCTTTGAGACATTTCTGATTGTCATGGTCAGGAGATTGTTATTTGCATCTAGCAGGTAGAGGTCAAGGATGTAGATAAACATTCAATAATGAGCAAGACAGCTCCCCAAGCAAAGAATTATCCAGTATAAAACATCAATTCTGAAATTGAGAAACCCTTATTTAATCTGAAGATAACTATATTATAAATCTATAAGACAAATGACCTGGACTGGAAAAAAATATGGAATACACAAGAAGTAAGTAGGTTAAGTAAAAGATTCTCATTAAAAGATAAACAGCTAAAATTTCATATTTATTAGAGTGGGTTTTTAAAGTTTTAAGAAATTTTCTGAGCACAATTGGAATGACTGAATATAATTGGATATTATTAGTGAATGAATATTTCCTCTGATGTGGCAACTGTGTTGTATTAAGAGCAGGGCCTTTGCTTAGGAGGTGCATGAGAAAGTATTTAGGGAAGAATTATCATTGTGTCTACAACTTATATTCAAGTAGTTCAGAAAAAAGAGAATGTAGGTAAAGCATACAAAATCGTTTATTGCACAACTATGTCAGCCTTGCTGTGGATTCAATTTTTAAAAATGGAGGAAGTATGCTCTGTCAGATGAAAATTCCTAGAAGCAACAACCCCTGTAGCAATAAGCACACCTCGGACTAGATCTTAATTTCTAATATCATTCTCCCATAAACGATATCAAGATTCCTTGGATATTTTGCTAATTCTGAGACTTGGGTAGGAAATGTTGAAGAGAAGCCTGCAGCATGTGGTAGATGACAGAAGAAAAGGCAGTGCTCGAAGGCAAAGAACACACAATAATGGGGGCATGTCAAAGGGACGCTGCACACATCCAAAAGAGTTCCCAATAGCCAAAGCTGGAAAATTTGAGCAACAATATAAATAAAATAGTATTAGGTTATAACCCAAAGGATAAAACAAAATCCATGAGTTCATACACAGGCAAATAAATGGTTGGCTACATAAATGGGGGAGAAGAGACAAATACTCCATGCAGAAGAATTCCAAATAACTTCTTTAGCCCTCCTCCCTCAAGTAGGAGCAGCACACCCCGTTCCTTAAATTGCACATGATGACTTCCTTGCAAGAGTACAGTATGAGAGGGAGGAGGGAAGAGAACTCTCTAGTACAGATGACTGACAAGCACTACCCCATCCATGTGATCAAGGGCAGCATTGAGTTGGTAAATCATATTGATACATGCACCCTTTGTATGATACAGTGAAATGGTACTTGATCTCTGTGGACTTCTGCCCCAGATACATAACCACAGTCCAATTATGAGGAAAACATCAAGTAAATCCCAAGAGAGGAACATTTTGTAAAATACCTGATTAGTAGCCCACAAACTGGCAAGGTCATCAGACAAGTGAAGTCTGACAAACTGTCCTAGCCAAGAAGAGTCCAGGGAGACATGACAGCTGAATGTAACGTGCTGTTCTGGACAGGCTCCTGGGACAAAAGAAAAGACACTGGCTAAATACTCAAGTAATCTACATGCATTATGGACTGTATTAATAATGACTGCATCATTCTAAAACTAAAGGCATGAGGGGAACTATTTGGGGATATTAGAATCTTTATCTGGATTGTTGGCAGTGATTGCATGACTATTCATTTGTCAAAATTTATAGAACTGTACATCTAAAAAGGGCAAGCATCATATTGTGAAAATTATATTTCAATAAATCTGGCTTAGAAAAATAAAATGCTGAATGGACATCTTGCTGCTCCTCTTCTCCATCCCTGCATAGCATAACCATGACAGTGAATAGCCTAATTAGTAGCATTTATTGAATGCTTATTAATGTTCCAGGTGCTGTACTAATGGCCTCATTTAATGAAAAGGAGATGTATTTATTGTCCCCATTTTTCAAATGAAATTAAGCTCAGAACAGCTGCACCACTTGTACAAGGTTACAGAGCCAGTAACTATTAGAACCAGTACTTCACTCTGGATAGCCCAAGACAAAAACCCATGTGTTTTACAATTCTGCTTGCACCACCTAATGTTCTTTTAGAACAAAGACTATTACACTCTGTGGAATAATAATATAACATGAGAAAACCTTTTATTTTCTGCCTCTTTGCTCAGTTCTACGTACAATAGCCACTGTACTTTATTTGGCTCCAGCTTTATACCCAATGACATAACTGAATTTACCAAACAGTAGATCTGTTCATAATAGCCATACAAGTTGATTTGAGATCACTGCTGTCAGCCTTCAAGATGTACATGTAGAATGTTCTGAGTGGGCAAGATAGAGAGGGGACTATCACACAGCAAGACTGAGAAGTGTACATGCACACTCCTCCGATGAGCTCTGAATTTCTTCCTGCCACTTCCCCTCCCTTCTGTTTCATTCACCTTCACTGGAACTCGCTGACTCCCTGAGAAAGGGGGCTCCATTCTAAGGACATGATTGATAGGAGACACATACACTAAATATGAGGTGAGCTCTCTCCACCCCAACCCGTGTTAAATTCAAGTTTTGGATCCAGGGATTAGAGAGCCACCTCCTTTACTCTTGCTACTTTATCTTTCTCTTAGGAAGTGAGATCCTCATTCACAGAAGAATGTTCACTTTTTAGTTTTCCAGTGAAGCAGAACTACAAGGTTTTTGAAGTCTAATATTGTTATCACAGATCACTAGTGACTTCCCCTTTACCCAGCTCTCCTAGCGGGCTTTTTCCACACACCTTCAGGGGAACAAGAACAGTCTCAGACAATTTTGGTTCCATCTAAACCAAGGGATTGCTGAATAAAATTTATAATACCCTGACATCTCCTTTAAAGTGGATAAGAGCTGCTAATTGTAAAAGTGAAAGTCAACATTTACAAAGAACTGCTTTTCCAGGGTGATGAAGACCCAGTACATCACCCACTCTCCAGCCACCCTTAGTTTGTGGCCTGGTGGTTACCTAACATCATCACCAAGGATGGATGGGATAGGGTAGTTTGTAAAAGACTGAACACAAACCAACCTCAGTGAAAGGATTAGAATCTAACTGTTCTGTCATCAGTCTGATGAAGAAAAGAGAAATAAGCAAGCTACATTAGATGGTGGTCTTAAAAAAACCAATGGCTTTTATTTTTTATTCATTAAATCCTCACTTGCCTTCCAGTTTCTAAATGATACCTCATTTCAAAAACAGGAGCTTAGAAAAACAAAACCTCAAAAAAAAAAAAAAAGAACCCAATTTGGAAGAGTTTGCAGAAATTTTGCATGGTCCCCTTATTCATCCTGGCTTTCTTCGTTAATTCACTTAGCAAATATTTATTTCAAGTTTTTAGTGCTTTCTGTATTCCCATCATTTGTTGTTTTTTTTTTCCACAAATAATAGGACTATATAACCTAATATTTATCCAGCATCATCATTCTTCAGACACTCTCCTAAATACTTAATACGGATGATGTTTTCACATCAACAACCCAACAATTTTTATGGAGGGAGAAACTGAGGATTAGATGAAGCACTGGAACTTGGCCAACTTTAAGAAGTGACAGAGTAGCTGAACAGTCAGTCTTGAAAACTCTGTGGCTAACTTTGTTTACTCTGTTTTCACAGAGGAAGTCATTGGCTGAGGAATTGTCCTCTGGATGCACTATGTAAGCACTAGGCTAGAAAGGGTTGTACCTGTGACATGAGATGACCCCCAAATCTTAAGCAACAAAGGCTAAGTCTCATTCATGCTGCATCTCCACCACGGCTTCTCTGTGGTCCTTAACCCAGGACCCACGTTGGAGTAGTCATTGCCTCACCATGGCAGAAGCAAAATACCCCCAGCCTTAAAGATGTGACACTTGTAACTCTTACTCACATATTTATTTTGCCACAGCAACTTAGAGTGGGAAGGTGCAATCTTCCCTGTGCATATAACAGAGAAACAAATACTGTGAACATCCTAATGATTTCTCACAGTGGTAATGACCAAGGCTATTACTGGTACATTCCAAGGTTTCACATATGTTTGAACATGAAATAGTCCCCAAAACATGATACTCTGTTTCACTAATTGCTCTGCTCTTCTCTCTGGCCTGACCTATTATCTCACCTTGGCAGTGTCTTTTTCCTTCTCTGGAAGGATCTCTTCTGAAGAAGGTGTTACTTTTTTCAAAAACCAAGTTTCTAAAGTATTCTGTTAGCTCACTTCTCTGATGCCTCAGCAACTGACGCGTCAAAAAGAGGACCAGTGACAAATAACATGTGGTCAGTAGGTGGATTGTCAGCTGAAAGAAACTTGACCTTTCTTTACCCTAGTTTTTCAAATTCCTCTAATGAGAATTACAATATGCTGGTATCTCTTGCTATTATCTGCTGCCCAAGAAATGTGCCCGTATAAAACAGTCTTGGGAATTTGACTTTCTCTTGTTTTTTAAATTCAGTTCAAGAAATATTTACTGAGCATATACTGCTGGTTACACTTGGGGATCTGAAGGAGAATAAAACACGCTCTCTGCTCTCCAAGGGCTCACATGTAAATGGGACACCCAGGGGTGCTCAACCCTGCATGCACCACAGAGCCATGTGGGGAGATGGCTAATGCAGTGCTGGGCCCCGCTTCCAATGTTTTTAATTCGTTGATCCAGGGGGAGGCTCAGGCATCTGTGTTTTTTACAAACTACCCGTCTGACTCTAAGATAATCAGCTGATAAATAGGGGTATATAAACAGAAAATTTCAACATTTTTAAATCCTTCGTGGGGAGGGAAGCTGAAGGAGAGGCAGACACATTCTAACGGTTACAACTTTTTACCCAACCTATGCTGAGTGCTCAGTAGGTAGGCACTTGACAAACCTGATCTCTAGCATCAATACAATGATTTCTGCTTAAAATCTTTATCCACATTTTATAAAAGAAAACCAAAGACCTGAGACCATATATAATTTGCCCAAAGTCACAAAGCTAATGAGTGTTAGAGCCATATTCAAACTCAGAACTGTCTAGTGCTAAAACCTCAGAATATCCAAATATTTGCTCTTTATCCAGAGTAGCTGCACTTACACACCATTTTCCTGGAGACTACAACTTTCCTGAGAGTCGGGGAAAGGTTAAACAGCCATGTTTCTTTCTCAGTCATATATAATCTTAAGCCCCTTCATTGGACACTCCGAAGTTCCTTTTGCTCCTTCTACATTCAAGTTCACATTCTTATGATTATGGGGAGAAGAAAATAGTGACAAGGCATCCTAAGTTCAATTCTAAAGGATTAGCTCATCATCTTGGCTCTTCATGTTATTATGCTCTTCCCCCCACCCCCAACCCAGAGCTGGGTATGAGCAAAGTTCCTCCTACATGTTGTGTAACTGACCTGCAAAGTCCAGCCATAAGCCAAGGCTGTCTGCATCACGTATGCTTGCAGAAAGATTACTGAGCCAAATACTTCCAAAACAAACCTAGATAAACAAAAGCTCAAAGTGTAGCCCAGCACCACATCTAGAGCAGTGGGACTCAGAAGACCAGCTGCCATTCCTGGAAGCAACACAGAATCTGAGATCTCAAACTCCTCGTGCCTGGGGACTGGGGACTGAAGACTGGGATTGGGGATGGATATCACCTTTACAGAAGTATCTGGAAATCAGTGAGACGTCTCTGCTGCATGTTTAAGAATAACAAGCTGTAAAAATCTTGCAAAATTACTTTTGTTGAGTGAAAGATCTTTGATATTTTTGAACTTTTTTTCTGAAATTCCTTAGCAACCAAGATCTCAGCTTTTATCTATCTATCAAGTTTAAAAGAACAGTAAAAGTGAGATCAGCACAAGTGACTAGAACTTTGGATGGTTAAGTCTTACTTGTTTTGCGGGGTTGTAGAAAAAGGAGTCCAAGAGCATGTTATTTATCTTCAGCCTTCTTCTACCACCATGAAAATCTTTGTGCACATCCCAAATACTTTTCCTGCTTCAGGAAGGAAAATATTCAAAACTTGTTTTCCTTTTACTTTCTGATAGGGTCCTGGAGAGTATACACCTAGAAAGATAATCATATGTTGTACTCTTCCAGACAGAAAACCCAAGAAGTTCTACGATTAAAATCAAAATCAACCAATGTGCCTTCTCTCCTTTTTCAGCCTTTTTCTGTCCTATCACATCCACCATCTCAAGTGCCCTGTTGGTATGTCAAGGGCAGACATTTAACTTGTGCGCCACTATGTGGTTGTATGGACTTAGCATGGTGCTGTCAACAGGTAGACACTCAGTAAATATCTGTGGCTTTTGTGCCAATTGCTAGCTGTCCTCATCTCACCCCAATATTCCATCTTTCTATGCCACTGCCACATATCCACCTCACAGTCTTTTACCAGATGGTAGGAAGAGCTGCAAGCTCCACTGGTTAAGGAGAAAAAAAAATGATTTAAGACACAGAGCAGACACCAGAATACAGAGAAGCTGAGTGCGGGAGAGGCGGGAGCATCTGCACACTGATACCCAGCTGCTCCACGGGCAGATCTCCAACGAAGAGTTGAGCCAACAACGAGTGTCAATAAATTGCCTCTGTACCTCTGGAGTCTGAAACTCCAGCCTTCCAACACTTAACAGGAGAGTAATTTGGTAGAAGTCCAGACTCATCCTTTCCATGAAGCCTCCCTGCAACTCCCACCAGAGAACCTTGGCGATAGCCCCAGCAACTGCCTTCGGCTCAGTGTCCAGCACAGTGGGCCAGCCCTGGGCCTAAGGAGCAGAATGCAGACAGAACAGCACAGAAGGTGGAGAGGGTAATGGGCTCAGGGACAAGGTCTGGGCAGGGCCAGGCCTCATTTATCACCCAACAGCCAAGTACCCAAAGTTGAAGCCCTGAAAGAAAAGATTTGTCCACACAGATGACTCCAAATGTCAGTCATGTTCTCAATGGTGAAGTTACTAAGTCAGTTGAATCTTTTTTATCCTCCCAGCTCTGTCTATAAGCCATAGGTAGCAGTCAACGTGTTTTTGGTTTTTTTTTTTCCAAATAATTTCCATAACGTCAGTGTGTTTTGATTATTCTATAAATTATCTGCCACTAGCTGAAATAAGTATGAGCCAGGCAGGCAATTCAGAGATGTCAACCTATTAGGTTTGTTTTGTGACTACCAGGTACCAGGAGACCCATGAGAGCACTAGGAGAGAACTTCTGCCCGAGCAGTGCCCAAGCAATCTGATGACCAGAACAAAAGCAAATCCCATGACAAGCATGGCATTACCTGTTAAGGGATAATGTATAATCTGGAGATGCAAAGGGTAGACTATTAGAGTATTCAAGTTCCCCAATCTCTCCAACCTCTAATTTGGAGCAGAAAGAGCTGACAGTCTGATATATCATCATGATAGAACTTTATGCCCTAAAATAATTGCTAGAAACCTGGATGTTCCACTAGAAAAATAAATCAACCTAAAAATGCATTCTCTATATTACCATGTCCTACACATTTCAGTGATGACATAGAGCTTTTACACGATGTTTGGAGGTGAGTTTTAGAAAAAAAGGAGGCTGTTTTGAAAGGGTGCTTATTGGAAAGCCTAATGCTATCACACTAGCTACCCAAAGCAATTGTAAAATTGCAGATTTATTATGTTTAGCAGAAATGCAGCCTGTGTATTTGAAATATTATCCAAATGACCTGGCTTCAACTTAGAAATCTTACATGAATTGAAACAAGTGAATTAGGGAGACTTTGCCTTTAGTACTAAAGGGTCTGTGGGAGGTAAGTCAAGAACCATTTATAGTAGTGATAAAATACTATATTTAAGGCTGTAAAAATTTGGCATACAAGGTCTCAGATCAGAAGTAAATTCATTTTATGTGTGCAGCAAAAGAGCAACTGAAAAGTTTTACAAATGGGAAGTTTGACCTACTGAGATTTCAAACATAAAATATGTCAATTATTCCTTGGGCGTAGGTCTAGTAATTGAATTCTTAAATGCATATATGAACCATGAAGTCAGTGGCAACGTTACTATGGTTCATGCGGCTAATGACAGTTCTCCGAAGCCACTGACCACCTGTGATATTATGTACCCGCATGTATGGGGTGTGCATTAAAGGGATGGGCCTCTTGGGAACTCAGCAAGTAACTGGGGAAAATCATCAAAAGCCTGACCAATTAACAAACACTTCATCTGATGGAACATTATGCTTTTGCTCTGCCAAGAAACCCATGATCTTTTACTTGGGAATTGTAAGTCTGGTTCAAGTTAGAACTAGTAGATAATGCATGACAACCAACAGATGTGTTTTCATCAAAAAAGCCTTACAAACTGTACTTTCCTTCACATCTTTGATCTCATCATCTGCCTCTCTCCCTTCATTCTCTCTGTCTGCACTAGAAGGTTCCTGTCTTGGTCCATTCTTGTCCCCAGGCCCCATACTAGCTGTTTTCCCCATAAGGAATGTTCTTCCAGAGATATTAACATGACCAGTTCCTTCCTGTTGTCACATCTTAGTATAAATGTCACCTCCTTAGAGGCTTGCTCTCAATACCCAAGACTCAAACCTGCTGTTATCCTTTTCTCTCCCTCTCTCCCCCCACCCCTCCACCCCACATATATACCAACCACCTTATTTTTAATTCTGGCAGATCACTTGCACTTAACATATATTTTAGTTTTTAACTACTACTAGCACTTGTTTGCTGTGTTTCTTTCTTCACTCAAATGTAACATCCAGATAGGCACCTATAATCCTGGCCACCACGGACAGATTCTTAGTACATAATTTTTGAACAGTGAGCAGATACCTATAGGGGGTCAATCTGTGGTGCCTTTGTGGAGAGTGGAAGACCAGACTCCAAGTCCAGGGTTGGGAAGTGATTTCACACTTGCCTCTGCCCGTTTCGCACATCCTCAACTGGAAGCAGAGGAACTGGACGGGGCAGACATCTGCTCTCTAAAACTTGTAAAGCCCTTCACTCCCCTACTTCCACTACTTCTCCATCCAACTTCCCATTTAGCTAGGGCTGCTTTGTGTTTATCTATGTATTTGATTTTTCTGAAGTTCCCATTTAGTAAAGGCTTCTGCTGCTAAAATAAAATTTTAAATCCTCCAGATTAGATAAACCATTTGGTTTGAAGTTAATCCTGGCCTGGTCACTTGCCAGTTAATGATTCTGGGAAATTCATTTAACTTCTCTAAACGTCAGTATTGTCATGGGGATAATTTCAGTAACTACTTTGCGGCATTGTTATGAGTATTAATTGAGATAGTTGCTCTGTGGAAGGCAAAATAATGGTTCCCGCAAAGATGTCCATACCCTAATCTTTGAAACCTATACAGCAAAAGGACTTCAAAGATGTGATTAAGGTTATAAATTCTGAGGGCCTCCCTGGTGGCACAGTGGGTTAAGCAACGCACTATGAAGCAAACTGCAGCCACTGCAGCACGAGTTCAATCCCTGCCTCCAGCCAGAGAGGGGACCCACATGGTGCAGCAGACCTCTCCTGCCTGGCCTGCTGCTCCCCTCAGCAGTGTGTTTCAGTCAGTCTGCTTGTTCTGCTCCCCGCTCTGTCTCTGGTGGATCCTCTCACCGCCCTGGACTCTGGCCTGTACCCCAGCTCTTGTATGTATATATAAATAAATCTTAAAAAAAAAAAAAGGTTATAAATTCTGAGATTGGGATAATGGTCTAGGTTCACCAGGTGGACTGAATCTACTGGTCCTGAAAAGTAAACAACCTCTCCAGCTCTAGTTAGATGATGAGGGAGGTGACCCATCATTATTAGTTGCAAAGTTTCAAAAGGGACTCCCAAGGCAAGGAATGTGAGTGGCCTCTAAAAGCTGGCTGTCACCTCAGCTGAATGCCAGCCAGGAAATGGATTTCAGTTTTACAGCTGCTAGGTACTGATTCTGCCAATAACCTGAATAAGCAAGGAGACAGGCCCTTTTCTAGAGCCCCAGAGAGGATCTCTGTCCTGCCTTGACTGAGATTTAGTCCAGTAAGACCCATACCAGACTTCTGACCCCACAGAACAGTAAAATGAAACTGCAACATTTGAAGCTAAGTTTTTGGTGATTTGTTATGACAGCAACAGACAATTAATAGGTTACTTCAATTATGTATTGAAATGTTTCCCACACAGTAGAACAGGTGAATCTGAATAAAGGGTAAACAATCTTATTCCTGCAGCTTTTCTGTAAATCGCAGTTATTTTCAATTGTCAAAAGGAAAATTACCCATGTCTGAATTGTCTAAAAAAGGAATTCTTAGCACTCAATGCCCATTCAAGCCACATTATTTTACTTTCTTCTCATCTGTAATTCCATCAGCTACCTATCTTATTGTGCCTGCCCATTTTTCAGACTTTCAGAATGTATGGCTTCTAAAATTAGCATAAAGAGAGAAAATTACCTCAAATTTTCCTTTAGGTACATAAAATGGAAGCTATGAACAAAGAAAGTACATTTTTCAAATAGTCTATTAGACATTGAAATACCAGCACAGTGCTTAGAAATATCCACATAGTAGGCTAAGGAAACACTTTCCTTCAAAGAGGTGACAAAATTGTCAGCAAAACTGTTAGGTGAATAAGGTAAAAACTACATGTGTTTATTACATGCAGACATAAATGACTATAATGGGCCTGAAGGAGAGATTATTGTGACTTGAGTATATCACAGGTGTTTCCAAATGTTTCTTAATGTTTGCCTACTTAGTTCTCCTTGCAAAATAAGATCTTTCATCTTTTATGGTTTTGAGAAAGAACACTGGTGTCCATGGTGGTGTATTTTTAAAAACTGAATCCTGTTCCCTTACATTTGCATCACAAAATATATATGACTCTTTGAGCCTTCTATGGTCAAGCTTATCTCTTTCTATCAGTGCCAAAGTTCTTAGAAAATGCTGGAGATTCCTAAAATGCATTGCATTTTGGAAAATTGCCTTATCACCAAGAACAGACATCACACATTTAGGAATCCACAGGTGCATCCATCTTTCAATAGTGTCTCAAGAACCGAGAATGAAAATAACAATGGTTTCCTACAAAGGCGGTGACTTTCTCTCAAAGCAAAGAAAAAAATGCTGAACATTCTCATCCATGTAATCTGTGAGCATTAGAAAGATTGTAGATGCTCTTTCATTGAATCCCTTTGGAATAACAACATAGCCCATCTGGAGAATAAAAGCTCTAAAGAGAAAGAAAAGAGACAGCACAGATCAGCCACTTCCATGTACTTTCTCCATTCAGAGGTGCAAATAAGGAAAAATGCCGAATTACTATGATTATCCATGATTGGAAAATAGCTTATCACCTGCCAATATGAATGAAGACCCCTGGAGGGCTGTGAAATGCCAAACGAACAATGGCCCTGAGACAGCAGTGTCTCAAAAGGGAATCTCAGCTGAAGGCCAGTCTTGTAAAATGGTGCTCTTATTCTAAATGAACCCTGCAAACTGATCCTGGGGTGTTCCCATGGCTTGGAGAAGGAAAATAGAAGAGCTTTCACAGAACAATCAGTCCCACAAAACATGAAATGAAGGGAAGACTTAACCAGCAATTATCCAAAAGAGTCATATTAGATAGACGGCCGGTCTAAGGTATTTCATGGTGGGCAGGCCCCAAATTCGGCAGATAATTGTCAACTCTCTTTCTGTTTTATGTGTTATTGTGTAGACTTAATCATACTGTGAAATCCCTCTTGTTTTCAGACCTAAGTGGCCCTGGAATGCTGTAAGAGCGGTCACATGAGGTTCATTACGAGGAAGAGCTTGGCTTTGTGGACACTGGGTATTTGGCTGTTCTTGGAATCTTTTCTCCCTCATCACAAAGCTCCTGTGTTAAAGTCATTGTAGGCGCGACGCAGAGCACCTCCAGCCCCACAAGGCCCCACAAGACAGGGAGGGAGGCCTCCCTCCCTGGCAGGTGCTAAGTTTTTATTTCTATTATGAAAATGGGTTCATTGCCCATGAAGCCTTTAGATTAAGTTTTACCACAGCCTGAGTTCTCTTTTATGGATGACTTTTTCCCTCTACCATACCATGAAAACAACCAAGATTTGTGTATTAATTTTTGTTCTCTTGGAGAATGGATACAAGAAGAAATTCCTCTCAAAATTTGAAGAATATCACCTTTTTGTTCAGTAATGAGTTGCCTATCATCACAAAACCTACACACGTGCTTGTAGGTGCATGTACGTGCACACGTGCATGCTCATATAAGCAAAACTTGGGGGCTCAACCTTCCATCATAGACAGACCAGTGTTCTAACATGGTATCAGAGGGGTTAGAGACTCACAATATGCTGAAGAGCAGCTCACATGCCATTCATTAACTGGTAAGGAAGCAAATAACATACAAGCATTTCTAGTCTTGCACCATCTTCTCTAGATTTATCAGAATTATGCATGTGGTGCTGTTTCTGACATTCTTTCATCTTGTTTACAAGTCCTAGTCTTCAGATAGACCTATCTGAAAAAAATCTTGATAAGCTACTTGATAAGAACACATTTTTGGAAAATGTGTTCAAAGGGTCTCTTCATTCTTCTAGACCATCCTATTCCACATATGCATACTCTATACCTGGTAATGTATTTCTTTATACCTTTATAATAGCACTACATAATAATTCAAATTACCATCTTGTTTTAAATAGCACACCAACTGTTTTTGAAAAGCCAGAAGTTGCAACATTTTCTAATAATCCCCTGTGCATATCTGTGTAGTTTGCAATCATAATCTAAAATGGATTTTCTAAGTACTTTATGTGCACACCACTCCACAGGAGAGAAACTTCGAGACATAGAACTCAACGTATTAACCAGTGGTCAGTAAAACTGGAATTAATTCTCAAACTACCACTCATTAACTGTTAACCTTTGTCAAGCCCAGAAAGTTTCCAAGTCTCAGTTTCTTTATCTGTGAAAACTGGAGAGTGGGGTGGGAATTAAACCAGAACCAAGGTCAAAAATTCAGGCAAGACCACGGTCAAGTAGGCCAGCTGGGGACTCAGGTTCACAAGGACACATTCACTAAGAGGAGTCATTTGCTACTCAGCCTCTGTCAACTGTTGCAGGCAGGACATAGGTAATCAAAACTTTTATGAGAATCATTATTTTTTCAGTCATAGTATGGGCCAACACAAAGCTAGCCAACAAAACATTTCTACAAACTGATTCCACTTAGCAGCTTCTGGACTACAGTCTCTCTACGGTCCCTGCTTCCCTATTTTGAGTGGTAATTAGAACCATCCAAAAAGAACATACAAACCAAGTATCTAGAAGAGTGTATGGGCTCCAGGAAGGTGGCCTCCAAATCCTCAAATGATTAAGAATTCACTTACCACCTGGCACTGTTTCAGCAGGTCCAAGTGTTACTAATGCAAACCAAGACAGGACTGCTGACTTGTAGGAAGCAGGAAAAGCTTGGAAAGGACATTAAAGGAGACAACTTCATTTATAACTGTACACAGTACATCTGCCGATGGCATACATAAGAGGAAATAGAAGGGAATTTGTAGAAGCTACCACACAACTCTGGAGACTAAAGAAAACCTCCCATTAGCTGTAAGATATAACAGTATAGAAGTACAGAGAAATGAACGACCAACTTGTACCTCGTAGTTCGTAGAAGTAATCAAATAACTCAGAAGAGAAAACAAGTAGCAATAAATCTCAGACAACATAGCAAAACCTTCAGATAAAGGGAAATACTTGAAGAAAACTATTTTCAAAACCTGTGAAGTTTTAAAAAGGTGGAATAACAGACAAAGCCTGCAGACCTGGGGGAAGGATAGATTCTCTGCCTGGTGCCTCCTGATTAATGAGTATCAAGTGATCCCATTGCTATAGTGACTCGAAGATACACAAAAGAAAACATCACTTCTTTAAAATATTCCTGATGATGAATAAGCAGAGTCTTTCAAGATATCTTTTTCAAAATGTAAGAGGCTCTTTTTTCTTAAAGAGCATATTACACAGGATGACTTTTAGATTCTCTACCCCTAGATAAGGAGACTTATTTACATAGCCCTTGTTTATTTACACAAACAAGCAATTTGGACAAAAAAGTAATGACCAGAAAATACATCTTCTGGAGACGAAGTTTTAGGTTCAGCAGCTTTATTTCTGTTTAGGCAGCAAGAGAGATAAATGTATGTTGTCTTGATTTTCCTTTTTTCTAACAATATATTTGGAGAGTTTCCTTGGATGCTAAGGTTGTGAAATGCACATAAGCAGTCAGGAAATGAAAGGTTATGCTTTCTGTAACCTTCTCTTGTCTGTCTGAATGGAGAGGTAATAAGAAATATGATTTCAGTGGGACTGCATGCCCAGTCCTTTCGCCTTCCCCAGCTTGGCTCCTGTAGCACCAAACACTTATTTCAGTATCCAAAGGATTGTTCTGTTTTGCTCCAGGCAGTTCAACTTTGGCAGAGTATTTTTAATAGACTGGAGATTCCAAGCAAGGTCTTGAAATGAAAGCTTCAATGATTAAATATCTGGGGACCCCTTATGCAGGGGGTAGAGGACTCTTAATTGAATGATTTGGGTAAATTGTTTGTGCAAAGCCCAACCAAAGGGTCCCAAGGCCTGTGGTCTGGACATTCTTGCAAAGGCCCTCCCAAGTAAGGTCACAACACTTCCATCACTGACAAAGTGATGTGAGTTTTTGCTAACCAGTTTGAGGGATTATTTGATGGTCTTGAATAGCACAGTTAGACTGTGTAATATGATCTTTTAGAGTAGGTGGGTGAATATTTTTGCTAAGTAAGGACATGTGATCTTAAATAGAACAGAGTTGAGAGGGCCCTCCCCTGGTGGTGCAATGGGTTAAGCAACACACTATGAAGCAAACCACATCCACTGCAGCACAAGTTTGATCCCTGCCACCACTCAGGAGGTGACCCACATGGCGTAGCAGACCTCTTCTGCCTTGCCCGCTACTCCCCTCAGCAGTGTGTTTCAGTTCGTGGGCCTTCTAGTTTCTCTATATTCCACATATGAGATCATCCAATATTTATCTTTTTCCTTCTGACTTAATTCAGCTAGCATAATCCCTTCCGGCTCCATCCATGAGTTTATCATTTTTGACCACTGAGTAATACTCCATTGTGTAAATATACCATAGTTTTCTCATCCATTTGTCTATTATGGGGCATTTGGATTGTTTCCAAAGCTTGGCTGTTGTGAACTGTACTACAATAATCATAGGAGTAAATGTTTCCTTTTGAATTAGTGTTATTGTGTGTTTTGGGAGTGGAATCACTGGATCATATGAGAGATCCAATTTTAGTAGTCTGAGGAACCTCCACACAGCTTTCCACAGTGGCTGGACCAGTATGTATTCCCACAAGCAGTGTTACAGAGTTCTTTTATCTCCATAGTCTCTAACGCTTGTTGCTTCTGTTCTTTTTTCAATGCAGACCATTCTTACTGGAGTGAGGTAGTATCTTATTATGGTTCTGATTTGCATTTCACTGATAATTAGTGATGTTGAACATTTTTTCATATACCTTTTGGCCATCTGCAATTCCTCTTCAAAGAAGTGTCTTTTCAGTTATGCCCATTTTTTGATTGGGTTGTTTGCTTTGATTTTGTTGAACTATGTAAGTTCTCTGTAGATCTTTGATAACAGTTCCTTATCCATTGTATGGATAGTATGTATCCACTGTGTGCAAATATTTTTCTCCCATTCAGGAAAATGTCTTTTGCTTTGATTATTGTCTCGCTATACAAAAGCATTTTAGTGTGATGTAGTCCCAGCTCTATATTTATCTTCTCCTTTTTCTTTGCTTCTAGAGAAGAATCCTCAAAGATATTTCTCTAGTCTTTTATTTTAAAACCCATATGTTTTTAAGGTAAGGGCTTCTATGCCGTGTTCACTCCTTTTACAGTTTCTTCACGGGAGATCACATCTGTCCTTTACTAAAGGAATCACCTGCTAAGATCCAGCTTTCTCGACCTTTAGGCCTTCCAAAGTGGAAAGAATTCTATACTGTCTCCCTCAAATACATTTTTTAGGACTTAGCTAAGTCTCCACTTTCTCAAGGAATCTTTTGATTGTGCCATTCTTTTTGTGCCCCCACATACACAACCTGGTGTACGTAATTCTCCACTTCCTTCTTAATAAATTGTTCACAACCCTCTTAGTAACATTAACCACACAGTATTTACTGCAACATCTTTTTACTTGCTGCATTTCCCTGTAGACCCTGAGCAAAAAGTACTGTACTGAGAAATTAGTCATCACTGTAGCCTTAGTACATAGTAAGACTGAAAATATTTGTGGAAGGATAAATTAATGCTGAGGATAACACTGGATATTAGGGTTGCAGAGATATTCTCTGGCTATCACAGATCCTTACAATTCACTCTATCCCAACTGGATAGTAGCTACAGCAATGATACAAAGTTTTTTGTGAGCTCAGAAAAAAAGATTAATTCTGTCAGAAGAACTAGAAGACTCAAAGCAAAAATGCTTCATATTCTGATGACATCTGAGCTGGGACTTGAGTCTACACTGCCTCTGGTTCTTATATTTTATGATTCCAGCTCTTTCATGAAAAGTTCAAAGAATATGTAGCCACCATTTTAGTGTCTTTTTGAAGTGACTGGTGATCCACCAAATCTTCAAGTTCTTAAGATATTTTCTTTCTTCATACATTGCTTTCTTGTTTCATATATTTCTTTATTCTCCTTATCCTTCTCCACAGACTAAGAGCTAGTCATTTTCTTGGTTATTCATAAAGAGTTGTTTTTTTTGTTGTTGTTATTATTTCTTATACTAATATCCTCAAGTAAAACTGTCATGTGTTCTCTTGTAGATTAAAAAATATCTTTGTTTCTTGGGTCTAATAATTGGTAGCTACTAACAATTCTGGAACATTCTTTGAACATTGCCTCTTCCCCATGCTCTTGGTTCACTTTTTGGAATTTTGCCTTACTAAATCACCGTATCTCTTGTTTCCTATTTTCTATCTTTTATGTCTCACTAGACTAAATTTTCAACTTTTTCTTTTTATCTTTGAGTTTTTTAAATTCTCTTTTGCTATTCCTAATCTACTGTTTAATCTATCAGTTCAGTTTTGTATTTAAATTTTCATATCTTTCATTTATAGCAGTGATATTTATTCCTTTTCAAATCCATCTGGTATCTTTAATTTTTCTAGATGATTTTATTTCTATAAAAATGTTTATCTTTATTCTATGTCTGATAATTTCAAGATGTTTAGACTCAGTGGGTCTTATTCTTTTTTAATATATATGTATATTTATTAATTTTTCTTATAATGTTTGCTTGCTTTTCTTGGTGTAGTCCCTTTAGAATTTCCATCACCAATTCACCCATGCACCATCACCACAGTCCCTTGTGTTCCTCCCATCCCTGTCAGTGGGTCTTATTCTGTTGCCTGGTATTCCCTTTAATTTTCTCTTATTGTGCCCTGATTTCCTTCTGTGATCTACATGTTTTTAAACTATTATCATTTTTCCTTAAAAACTTAACTGTCAAAATACTTGGAAACCTGAGTTAAGACTACATTTCCTTAAATGAACTAGAAGTTAAGAAAACAAACCAAAAGCTGGTTCTTTGAAAAAATAAACAAAATAGGCAAACCCCTAGCTAGGCTAACAAAGAAAAAACGGGAGAATACACAAATAAATAGGATATTAAATGAAAGAGGACAAATCACAACAGATACAGCAGAAATCAAAAGAATAATTAGAGGATACTATGAAAAGCTATATGCAAACAAGTTCAACAACCTAGAAGAGATGGACAAATTTCTGCAACTTTACAATCACCCAAAGTTAGATAAAGAAGATAT
>JAGFMF010011592.1:1630559-1642991 GCA_019455555.1 Galemys pyrenaicus | reverse complement strand
AAGAATGGAACTTCCATATGATCCAGCAATCCCACTTCTAGGAATATACCCAAAAGACACAAAAACTCTGATTCAAAAGAATACCTGCACCCCTATGTTATAGCAGCACTCTTTACAATAGGTAAGACCTGGGAACCACCTAAATGCCCAAAAACAGATGAGTGGATCGGAAAGCTGTGGTACATATACACGATGCAATACTACTCAGCAATCAAAAAAGAAAAACTAGACGCATTCATAGGAACATGAATGGAACTGGAAGGGATTATGCTCAGCAAAGTAAGTCGGAAGGCAAAAGAAAAATACCAGATGGTCCCTCCCCTTGGAGGAATATAAGGGAACCAAATAAAGATCAAGGAAAGGAATAAGAACAATAATAATAATAATAACAACAAGAAAGAAACAAAAACCAAAAATGAAAAGACAAACTGAGGACACTTGGGGAGGGAAGAGGGGAAGGGTGGAGGGCAGACGGGAGCACGGGGGACTGAGGTGATGGTGCACTGGTGTTACGGTGATGGGGAATACATGGAGATTACAATTGATGTCAAATATATGTAAATTAAAAATTTTATATAAAAAAAAGACTACATTTCTTTAGAGACGATTTATATTTATTTGTACCAATTGCTTTGGGACACTACCGAGCTTGGACTACTTTAAGTTGAATTTTTCACAGAGAAATGAATTCTTATTATAAGTGGATATGAGATCGGTTTATTATTAAAAATTCTCAGAGAAGATTTTTCTTATTGTTTAATCTACTCAATGCCAAGAGGAAGAAAGTGTGTTTTATGTGGTTTTTGTTGTTGTTGGGTTTTTGTTTATCTGTTTTGCTGTCTCTTTCCCCTGGCAAGTTTCTTTTTCATTGTCTTTAACAGAAACTGTAACCCTTGGGGAAGAAAAAACCTCGTGTTTCCACCTCAGCTTGTATTTTATCTGGGAACCCTAACTATCATAAGAATGCTCAGTATTTTTTCCATTTAGATAGACCAAATAAAAGCCTAATTAGTGGGAAGAGAAAAGAAGAATTGTAATTTGGTTTCTTTCAGATCCTAGATAAAGATTGCTGAGATACAGTACATTTGTTTATCTACTTGACCAATTAGTACATCATGGTTTCATCTCTAGTTTGTTACTATCTCCTCACCAAATTGCAAGCTCCTTGGAGGCAAGGATTTTCCCTCTTATCAGTATATGCTTTTTATAACTTCCAAAGCAGTGTGCAGCCTAAGCTATATTCATTTAGTGCACTGATATCCATTTCATTGCTAAATACTCTTCCTTTACCATCATCTAGGTGCTTAAGCCAAATGCAGGGGGTCATCCTACTTTCTCATCTCCCGCTTTTTATCATCTAACCCTCTCGATTTTACTATTTTAATTTTCCTCAAATCTGATTTTTCTTCATTACCACAATCACAGTGATAGCTTAGCCCTAATCATTCTTCTCCAATATATTCCTTTAAAAATGTTTCTCAAACGTGTTACAAGGAACCATAGTTTTGCAAGATTTAACAGATGTAACCATTTCCACATTCAATATCATTCTACATTAAATACGGAAGAACGCGCAGTGATCTTTTTAAGCAAATCAAACCACATGTGATTTTTTCTTATTAAGCTCATCATGGCTCCCCATTACTGGTAGATAAGAATATAAGACTCTTACCCTGGCTTATATGATCAGATATGAACCTGAACCAACCCATGATACTGGCCTCTTCTCCTGACTCTCTCCTCTCTTCATCCCCTCTAGTCCACTGGCCCTCTTGATGTCCCTCGAACAGATCCAGCTTTTCTTGGTCTCTCTGGTACATTTGCCTTCAGAAATTCACATTACTAGCTCTTTGTTATCATCCATATCTCTACTGGACCAACTGTTCTTGAAAGAGTCAATCTAAATTAAGACCTGTCTTCTCCACACTTATTTCATCATGCTCTAATCTTTCACCTGAATTTCCTACGTATTTGTGTGTTTTTCTTCTTTATTCAATACATTTGTCTAGAGTCAAGCTATATTCTCGGTACTTGTGTACTGGAAAAATCAAACTAAATAAAACAAACAAAAAAAAACCAACAAAAAAACTCAACCTGTCCTCATGGAGCTTGTTTGCATTTTAATGGTTATTTCATGGATTTATTGAAAATTTATATTTTATTTTCATTCTAATTATCTATTTTTCTCTTATTGTCTCTCTTCTGCATAAAATATAAGACGAAGAAAGAATGCATATACAGTAATATTTATAGAAACTCAGCTACATGTATTCATTCTTCACATCTACCTGCTAGTCAGCCTAAAGAATGGAAATCCAGAAACAGCTTGCCTATTATGATATTCCATTGCTAAAATGAGAGGAACTTGATAAAGACTAGAGTCCAATGGAGAACTGAGCCCTCTCTTAGCCAACGTTTGTAGACAAATGTTTAGATTATTTATTCAGTTCTCCTCTATGACTGTGTCCCTCCAAGAGGCTGTGCCCCATTGTCAGCTGTACCATTTGCATTATTGCCAATTCAAATATTTATTCATTGTCCTTGGACATCAGTGAAGACGAAATGATGGAAAATCATCAACAGTCCCCCTAACCAAGTACTTTGTAGCACCATTGAACCTGCCTGAAAAATCTGCTTTGGCAAAGCTGTCAGAGGGGTCCATTTTGGATTTGAGTGTTCATTATGTGAAGCAATTCTAAATACAAGGCCTACTTGAACTATGTACTTTTTGTGCTATTTGGGGCTAATAATTAGTTGCACTTTTCAGGCATATAAATCTCTTACCCAGTTCATTATCCTCCAGTGGGCTAAAGAATGTCAATGTCTTTCCTACAGATTTGTACAGCATCATCCAATAACTAAGTACATATTTACTCTGGAAGAATATGCATTATTGACAAGTTGCTTAATTATCTTCTAAAACAATTAACATATTGGCTGCTTATAATGCTAGCTCTCCTCTCAAAGGGAGCAGTACATCTCGGTAGGGGGCTGAATGTACTGTTGATGCACCAGCAAGACTGTGGGTGCTCACAAATGGAACTGGTTAAGAATGTTTGGCCCAAGTGACAGCCCATCTAGTTAGTGGGTATAAGGCAGCCAAGAATTCCACTTCCTACTCATCCGGGTCATTTACAGAATCCTATCAGAAAAACAATTCATGTTAAAGAGGAATGTTTTAAAGGAGTTTGTACAAACATCTGCCACCGTTTTAACCCCACACCATGGAAGAATGTCAGTCTTGTCCTGAGTTAGAGTTAGGAATTGCTGAGAGACAAAATGAAAAGAACAAAATAAAATAGAAGTGGGCAGGAGAAAGACAAAGTGAAGAACATAAACAAAAGGCCAACTCCCTCCAGAAAGACCTGCTAGAGGCGACAGCTTTCAAACATGTTGCCAAATAACAACTGGAATTCATAACCTGAGCACTTTCTTCTTCCCTTAATAGCATTTTTGTTCCATTAATACTGTACCACACATTTATTATTTAAGACATATGGAAGTATATACATATATATAAAGTCAGACAGAGATAATGCTACACTTTTTTCCTTCTGATTTTTGATATACCCTTCTCTATACATGTAACTACATAGACAGTACATCATAGGTTAAATATGAATTATCATCCTTTTTCACATAGCCTATCATGAAAATGTTTCCATATCATTAAAGACTCTTGAGAAACAATTTTAATAACTCTCTACTAACCCATTTTATACATATGTACCATGATTTTTAAACCTACTGTTGGAAATAGCCAACAGATGAACTTTTAGATTCTCTCCTGAAGGACATGCTCATTGATTACTTTCTTCCAGAAAGTTTGTTCTGGGGAACAAATTTATAGACTAAAGTTATAGGAGGGGAGTAGAGAGGATGAAAAGTGGGATGTAGTCATATTGTTCACCTTCATTCATATTTGCTTTTTCAGTTTCTCAACCAAAAAATGCCAAGCAAACAAGTTCATTAGAATTATAGCATCTGTCCATAAATAAGGGGGGAAATAACAACATCATTCAGCAACAACTGCCTGTTATGATACTCCACTGCTGAAATGAGAGGACTTGGTAAAGATTAGAGTCTAGTAGACTCTTTTGTCAACATCTGTAGAGAGTAAGTTAGATTATTTATTCAGGTTTCTTCTTCCACTGTGTACCTCCAAGGAGTTAGAACCCAAGTGGGAGGGATCCTAACATACTACAGATAAATGAATCCTTTCTTTCCAGTTCTAAAGTAAGGAAACAAAGTAGGACACAGTTTTGGAAAGTTAATATATGAATTCACTAGCTCAAATATGGTATTTGGCTGTGTCCCAAGTCACTGGTCTCTTCACTAGACTAGAAGAAAATAAAACACAATTATTTTTGTCATCTCCTTACATTTTCTACTTTAGCATACCCTTCCAAATATGTATGAAATATTCATGCACCAGTACATATAAATAATTTATACACACACATATATGCTAATACTTTCTAAACCAGTTGGGTAAGCAATCAAGAAAGTATAGCGAACACTGCTTCAGATTTCTGTTATTGACGGAGCTTGGAGAATCACTGGGGTTAGAAACCTATGGAGTATCAGTTTGGTCTGAGTGTGGGAGACATTGATTGGGAAGGTAAATAGAGTTCCAAGTTCACTCATGCCTACAATATAACTGCACATAGAAAGATGATTGAACCAAAAGGTTTAGAGCATCTGAGAAAAGCAAGCATCTAGGTTATGTTGAATTACAAGGTAGGGATTGTTTCATGAAACATTTAACAGATATGTCCTAAGGGTTCTGCATCTAGGACACTTGAGAAGAGGCTGAGTTGAGATAGGAGCGAGTCTAGGTACCTTCCAAAAACACTTGTTTGACCTGCCCTGTAGTCTCATCCTCGGCAGTAACTGGAGACTCTTCACCATACTGGGACACAGGACAGATGGGTTTCAACAGGGAATAAGCAGAGGGAGGCCTGACTGGGTTGGGGTATGAATGAAGCACTAGAAGCCTGAAAATGAACACTGAGAGAAATAGCCAAAGCTAAGTAGGAGCACCCTGATATTAACTTTTCCCCACAGTTTTACAGCATCAGTTCTTAAAATATTATATTTAATCCATGGTTAATTCTGCCATCTCTTGATTATATGACAGAATATTATTCTTAAGACACTGAGTTTCCTCTGCCTCCCCAAATGAAAACTAAACACACAATAAGAACAAAGAACGATTAGAAAAAGTAGTTATTTTAGCTGTGACTCAAGGTGCAAGCAAATTGTAAAAATAAGTTATCTTTCTCTGGCCATTTTAAACGTTCATCTCAAGTTAAAAATATTTCCTTTCTCAAATAAAAAGTCCCTTTCCAATATATTTTGTAGGTAAGATGTATATGATACCTAATGTGGACCCAATCCACCCACATCCAGTGATGAAGACTAGGAATCAGTGAGAACAACAAAATGGCAGAGAACACAGTTGGCCATTGATGACAACACTGATAGCACTTATGATTGCCAAGGCAACAGTGGCAAGGTGACACAAAGGATAGTGAAGACCTCTCCAGATAGAGTGCACATTGTTGTCTACCCACCCACCCCTATAAAAACGAGACAACAAAAATGAGCTTCCTCGAGAAGAAGGATACATCCTTGTCCTGACGGGGCATCTGCTCACACATTCCCCTTAGTGGAGATGGGAGCAGCTGGGGACTAGTCACTATTTCTGAAGGCAGCTTTCCAAATATGAGAGATACTATCCTTGAATTCTGACAGAACTCGCCTCATGTCTCTTCAAAACATGTTCTCTCAGTTCAAAAGTTTGACAAGATCAAATATCTGGAGCTATGGAAATATCCTACTTTGGATAACACCTGCTAAGATAGTCAACAATTCCAGCTTGTTTAGATTCTTCCCCTCTACTGCTACCCCCCACCCCTGCACACATACCAGAAGCCAGGGAAATTCATCTTTCTCCTTAAACCACCCTTTCTTACCACTCAAATGCCAAATTAACTTACGGTCAATGTCTAGCTTTGCGATCATTACCTTTCCTTAATCCTGTAACAGCTGCATCTCTGTGGTCAAGTGAAATCCATTTATGTCTGACTTATGGATCTTCTGGGGAGGAAAAAATGCTTGAAAATAATTCTTATTCTTTAGAGCCACTGGTAATAATGAGTAAGACTAATGGGAATTCATAAGCTGTTACAAAGCACCATTCCTGTCCTATGCATTATTCATTTATGCAAACTGTTGTAAAGGTACTGAACTCACTATACAACTGGGCTGGAAAAATCTCTGGACTCAAGATTACATTGGTATGCACGTTTCTGAGATTTGATTCTGTTTAACATTTTCATCAGTGACCTGCTTAAAGGAGCAGAGAGCAAACTCATTAAGTTCCTAGACGGGAGGGATGGTCAGAACATTAGGGAACAGGCATAGACTTTCCCCAGCTCTTGCCAAATTAGCAAAACTGTCAGAGTCAAATATGTTCATCAGGGAGAGACAGGAAAAAGAAGCTGCCCGATTGTGAGCTGAGCAGTAGCAAGTTACATAGGAGCAGAACTGAAAAGAATATAGTTGCAAACACTGACTAGTAGGAAATGAACTTACCCAGTGGAACCTTTAGTGCTCTTTGGGGCCTTTGAACCCCTTTAAAATGGATTCAGGGGCCTCCCTGGTGGTGCAGTGGGTTAAGCAATGCACTATGAAGCAAACCGCAGTCACTGCAGCACGAGTTCGATCCCTGCTGCTGGCCAGGCGGGGGACCCACATGGCGCAGCAGACCTCTCCCACTGTGCCCACTACTCCCCTCAGCAGTGTACTTCCGTTGATCTGCCTGTTCTGCTCCCTGCTCTCTGTGGTGAATCCTCTCACACACCCCCACACCTCTGGCTTGTACCCCAGTGCTTGTATGCATAAATAAATAAATCTTAAAAAAAAATAAATAAAATGGATTCAGATCCCTAACCCATGGAAGTGTAAACATGAAGCCCTTCCTCCAGAATTTTACAAATTCCAGCAAACTTTTCTTCCGCAAGGAACCATTAGTTTCAGATTCCTAATTACACTAATTGCTCAGTTTGTCCAGCTCTATATGTACCCGATCACACACCATGTTGACACAGACATAAAAACCATTTCCCCCCCATGAACAAATCAGGGCTTACTGTGGAGGGCCTGGCTACTTCCTTGGTTGTCATGGCTCTTGTTCAAGTTTGCTGATTAATCTTCTACCCCCAAATAGGTTAGCAAGGTATTTTCATAAATATAGATGATTGTTTCCCTAAGAAGAACTCTGGGAGCAACACTTAAACTAATAATGATGACACCTGTATTATCTAACAAAGGTGAGCTTGACAAAGTCATGAGCCAGAGTGTTACAGGCAGGCATTGGTACAATTTTTCTGTAAAGTGGCAGCAAGTACTTGTTATCTCTGTGGCACCAACTCAACTCTGATGTTGCAACACGAACACATTCATACACACTGCATAAACCAAGGGCATGGGCAGACTGCAGACCATAGTTTGCCAGTTCCTGTTAGAGTCAGTTTCAGAATCTTTGACTTGTGGGGATACTTAACAGTCATCTTATCCAACCAGATCATTTTACATCTGCAGAAACCAGGTCCCAGAAGGTACAGCAATGTGTGAGAATTCACAAGACAGTGAAGGCAAGGTTAAAAACTACAAACTAGAAATAGGTAGCCCAGATTTTAGGCCAGTGCCCTTTCTACTGCCTCATCATGAGACTGTGTCTAGAAGTTCTGGGGAACCCCTATTTCAATGACAAAGCCTCTTCTAAGAATTTTCCCACTGTAACTTTCGGCGCAATGCATTAATCATATCATGTGTAACGCACAGCAGTGTTGACTTACAATTTCCCTTAAAGGATCCAAGAAGAATGCTTTGGGTGAGGCTGATTGTAGGACTAAAGGGCAAAGCTAGGTACAAAGTTCAGAAGAGGAACTTTTCTGTACTTTAAATAAACTGAAAGGTGACAAAAAATGTTCCTGTACCAAAAGAAGCAAATTTTAATGAGGAGCAGTTGTTTTAGAATGAGAAAAACCTACTAGCATGCAGTTCACAGAAAGGACTTACTGGGGATAACTCTGCTACTCACAAGAATTGTAAGTCAGAGGAAGCCATAGAAATTCCTTAATAAATGAATATGGATGTTGGCATCTTCCAGGGATGGTTAGGAAGAAGGAAATAAACTGAGTTCCTCTTTCTCTCTCTAAGTCCCCTGAAAGCAGCAGGAAAGTCCTCTGAGCCAGCAGGGACACACTGAGTCATGATGCTTAATGAAAAGAGTTTCTTTAAGAGGGTTATGAAGTGCAGACCGCAATGGACACCATAAGGGAGAAAAGTAACTGTGCAGACGTGAAAGGAACCTCCGGATGACACACCCTCCCAGTGGCAGGCATTGAGAAAACCCAGCGTTCAGGGTCAGAAGTTCACAACCCTTTCCAAATATGTGAGGACGTGCCCTCTGAGGCCTCTCTCAGAGGAGGTCAGAACTTTCTCGGTGCGCATGGGTGTTGATCTGCAAATTGAGAACCCAGTAGCATCGGCCTATTTTCCCTTGAAAGTCAGGGCTGAGTCCTTAGGAAAACTCTTATTTTGCTAGCTTTGATAAAAATAAATCACAGTGCACATTTTGTTACTAATTAAAAATGGTGCACTCTGTTCAAACATCATTTCTGGATCATACATTTCGTGAAACTATCCCAGAAGATTATGTGTCACAAGCCACAACTTTTCCATTTTTCCAAATGATGAACATTTGGTGATTATTTTTCATGATTATACTTTTTTTTCTAGATGATCCAGGAATGTGCACGTCATGCGCTACGGGGTATTACATGTAAGTCTGCCCTTCTTTTTCATGAGGCTAACTTTTCTGCAGTTTAAGCATTACTGATTTAATCCTAAATCCAGTGATTAAAGTGATGAGGCCATGCAGCCTGAAGCAACTCTGTCCTGTCAGGCTATTAACAAACAATTCTTGGATTTAGCAATAAGAATCCAGCTGTTTCCTTGCCTCGAAAGGAGACCTTCTCTTTTTTGGTCCTGGAAATCACCCAGCCTGACACTGGTGTCTAGGAATCTTGCCATGGGTTACCAAGATTCAGACCTTCCTTGCTGTTTACAGACAGACTTTAATAATACACACTCCCTCCCTGAACCCCCACTCCCCCCAAGCTGTTTCCAAATATCTGCGTGGAGACCTTGTCCTTAAAAGGAGCCTGAAGGTCCAGGCTGAAGCCAAGGGCTACATTAGCTCCTACTCACACTCTGAGGTATGCGACAGACAGACCACGAGGCTCAACAGAGCACAGGTGACATTCAGCCTCAAATTCTCTAGCAAAATCCATAAAATCAAAGATGGTCCCTTTTATTATTATTTAATTGTATTTGACATCATTTGTAGTCCCCAGGGAGTTCCCACCACCACTTCACCTGCGCACCATCACCTCAGTCCATTTTAAATTCACCTCCCCCTGCTATTCTAGTCTCCCTTCCAGGATGCACTGGTGCCTGTCCTGGAGGAAAAACTAAGAAAGGAAGGGAGTGGAAAAGAAAAAGAAGGTCTAGATAATGCATAGACGGCAGAATTCCTCCCTGTTCTCCTACGTGCTGGGGAATTTTATGTTAAACTCTCATATTTCACTTCTCTCCACCTTTCCACGGGATTATGTTATTCTCCAGAGGGGGAGACTGATGCTCAGAGAGGTGACGGGCTGCCTCACATTGAACCACGGACTAGTAGTGGGTCTAGATATGGGGTGTGCCATCTCAGATTCGGTGAACTGACTCCTGTCATCACAATGCCCCTTACCTCCATCAGATTTCAGGGGCTCAAAATGTGGTGGTAAGTGGGAAGACATCAAAAGGAGAGAGGAGGAGAGGGGAAGGGAAACCCAATAACCAGAAATGTGTTCAAAACAATCAGTTAGCCTTATCATTACTTAACCTCATGGCTTTAATGCCTCTTTTCCAAAGTTGCCTATTATTCTCTAACATCACTGTTCAGTTGACATCACTGCACTCCTAACTGAGTGATTTAAAAATCATCATTCCATTGAAACAGGAGCGGAGAGGTGAGAAGGCACTCAGACCGATTGTTAGAAGGCAGATGACAGTAAATGAGCAGGAGTGACCAGTCAGCATGATCGTGGTTGACATTCACCCAGCACATGCCCTACCACAGGGACCCCTGCAAGGACAGACAGCAGAAATGCAACATGTCTTGATGAGGTCCTTTGGTGGGGGCTACAAAATATGCCTTAACAAACCTGTGTCTCCAGGGCCTTAAACGCAATAATCATGAAGATGTGGGTGAGGAAACCAGTCTCCATCCTTCTTACAAGCCCACATCCTTCCAGCCTAAACCACCCTGGTACTTTCTTCATCTGGACACAGGAACACAGCCCCTCTCCAGCACCTACTTCCTGTCACCTGAGAATGTCCTCTGTGGAACTCTGGAGCCAGTGCTGGCAGCCGCTGCAGCTCACATGCTCACAGAGGAGCACGTTTCACAAAGGCCCTGGAGACACACGCACACTGAGAGAACACGCTGAGTCTCACTAGGAGTCGAACTCAAGATAGCTGTTTCTAGAAAATACACTTATCACCCCTCGGAATATTTACTACCTTTGAGTACAGCTGACACAAAACTGTACAATAGAGGTTGTGAAGGAAGAAACACAAATGTTTCCTCTGAGGTCTTGTTGATGCTGTGAAATTCAAGGAGTCTGAATGACATTTTACCGTGGGGTGAGAACAACAGGCAATATAGGTTATGCAGTAATGATGGGAAAGGATAATATCTGTTAACCATTAATAACAGATTCATAATCTCATCATTAATAATGAGAATAATAGATAATATGTGTTGTCCATGATGTTAATAATCCAGCTATAGACATTTTGATAAGCTACTTGAACTCAACCCTAAGCTGCTTCAGAGCCTGCAGGTACCATGTGGCAATAGCACACAAGCTGTCCATTCAAACAGACCTTGGCTAAAATCCCAGCCCCACCGTTAACTACCTATGTGACTTTGAAAACAACCTTGAGACCCAGTTCCCTTAGCCAGAAATTAAAGATAAGTGCTCGCTACCATATGGGGATTATGTGGAGGTTTTAATTAGCTAATAATTGATGCATAGTCAGTATGCTTTTCAAAAAAAATCTCAGTACACCATTCCTTCTCCCCAGTTTCTCCCCAGCTGCCCTGATAAAGGGTCCTTGGGGGTCTAGCGGGTGGCAGTCAATGGCTCAATATGGAGGGCACACAAGAGGAAGCTATCTCCCTTGAAACCCAAATATTCTCCCCTCAGCAGTGTATTTCAGTAGATTTGCAACAACAACAAAAAAACCCCAAATATTTACTCCTATTGGAAACAACATATAGACATCTACCAGGAGGTTAAGTTAGGGTGATTAAAAGAATATTATCAGTGTAGCTCATGGCAAAAACTCCATTTCCCTCTGCTAGGTTTGAAAAGCACTGCTATAAAACATGTCCTGAGAAGACCTACAGAGAAGAATCTGAATGCAAAGCCTGCGATAGCAACTGTGGCAACTGTGACCAGAATGAGTGCTACTGGTGTGAAGAGGGCTTCTTTCTTCTGGGTAAGCCAGAAAATGACTCCATCCAAAGAGAACAGAGCACCACCCATATTGAGAACACCCATTTAGCTGGTTTCAGCGTTTTTGTGTGCTAGTGTCTCTTGTCAAGAGGAACTTAATTTGGTTCGAAAATAAACATTAGCCAGACTCTTTCCTTCAGCTCTCATTGCTGAAGCATGGCTCTTACTTTAGTAATATCAAACTAATGGAAACTAGAGTGAATTGGGCTGCGGTGGCCAGGGGGAGAGGTAGTGGAGCGGTGGGATGTATGATGCTAAATGCTTCGGAACTGAAGGTACCTGGGGTAGTCAGAAGTATGACACTTTCCTTGAGACATGATCCATTTTATACATCCCTGTAAAAGTCAAACTTAAGTTCCTTCATCTTAGGTTTTGGTCAATGCATTGACTTGGATAGAAATGGATATTTAGGAAAGAGTCTTTCCTCAATAAGAGTCTTCCTGTTGAACAACTAATGGCCCAGTATGCTATGTGGGTGAGTTGAGTCCATAATGATCTCCATCTCTATACAGACATTTATTTTACTTGTGGTCTCTCAAGACCTTAAGGATAGAAAGCTCTTAACCCTTTGAGCCAGTAGTCAATTTAATTTCTCGGTTGAAAGAGGACCCAATGTGTTGGATTCACTAAAGCACGTTTTCTGGTTGTAATAATTTCAAGCCATCTTGGTTTCTTTAAAAACAAGCTCAAATCGGGCCTCCCCGGTGGCGCAGTGGGTTAAGCAACACACTATGAAGCAAACCGCAGCCACTGCAGCACGAGTTCGATCCCTGCTGCCGGCCAGGGA
>JAGFMF010011592.1:1558376-1630509 GCA_019455555.1 Galemys pyrenaicus | reverse complement strand
CCTCTCCTGCTGTGCCCGCTGCTCCCCTCAGCAGTGTACTTCCGTTGATCTGCCTGTTCTGCTCCCGCTCTCTTTGGTGAATCCTCTCACCCCCCACACTTCTGGCCTGTACCCCAGTGCTTGTATGCATAAATAAATAAATCTTTAAAAAAAAAAACAAAAACAAAAAAACAAGCTCAAATCCAAATGTTCCTGAGATCCCTCTTGGCCTGTTTAGAACTTGGTCCTGCACAGAACCCCAAGCTACGCCAGCCAGGGTTCTGCCTTCACACTTCCTTTCTGTGTTCTTGTGCAGGTGGCCGCTGCGTGGATGAATGCGACCCTGGTTTCCATGGGGATTCCGAGGTGGGAGAGTGTGAGCGCTGCCACCAGACCTGCGAGACCTGCACTGGCCCAGGCTCCGACCAGTGTGGCAGCTGCCGAGAAGGGCTCCAGCTGCGGCACGGAGCGTGTGTGGTCCCCACCCAGACCCAGGTGGATGGCAAATTCTGGAATGGTATGTGTCTCCCAAGAGAGTGCAGGTAGTGTCTAGTTGTCTCCCCCCACTTTTAGCCCCTGCTTTTGGGGTATCTGAGAGACAAACGCTGCCAAACAGTGAAAGAAAAACTTGGAGAATGAAGTTTAAACCACTCTCTGGGCTTCTCAGCCGCCCATGGTGGAGAGGGGAGAAGGCTGTAGCTGGCCTCTGGCCAGGAGGGGTAGCTGGAGGGCAGCTCACAACTGACCCGGACACTTGAGCAGAGCTGGCCTGGGAGCACGTCGAGAGAGTCCTGTTGAGACATTTTCTCAAAAATTTCAGGGTAGCTTCTATCACTTTCACGAATCTCTTTATTGTGGTAAAGGAAAACATTACTGGTGGGTAGGCTTCTCCAGCTAGACAAGGATGAACTGCTCTCAAGTACTGGAACTTAAGTTAAAACAGCTGAACTTTCTCGTCGGTTTATTAGAACCTGCCACCATTAAAGCTTGCCTTCTAGAAGCTGCCCCTCCAGCTGCAGATGGCAAAAGTGGGGGGGGGCTGTGGGGAGAGGAGGAAGAAAGCACTGAGGAGGTTGGGCTCTACCAGGGAAGACCTGCACAAACCGAGTGCTACCTGAGGCTTCAGCATCAGTCTCTTCACATCTGAGCCTCAGTCGTGGGCTCCCTTCAAGGGTAATTACAAACTTCCAGTGACCTCTCCATGTCTTGGGTGGCTAAAAAACAAAATTCTCTTCCAGCTGGAAAAATCTGACTCACATTCTACACAGAGACACTCAAAAAAACAAGAGATCCTCTCCATTTGATTTTGAGGCAATGATTTGTTTAAAAGGTCATCTCAGTGCAGAAACAATGGCAGCTGACAGGTCTGCTTAGGATGAGTCTTCTCAAGGCTGGAGAGACAGACAGATCTTGGAGAGAGTGCAGGCTCCTGCTGGGTTTCAGAGGAAGGATGGCCATGACTGGTTTCTGCTCTAAAGGCATTGCAAGAATCTTAAAAAAAGAGCAGCTCAGAGACCATCCCAAACCCAGCAGCCAAAGGCCATGAAGAACACAGGACTGATTTCAGAACCATAACTGGGATGAAGATCATTCAGTCCAGATTGAACTATCTTCCATGAATTATAGCTGAACCAAAATGCTGAAATCAAGTCTGTCTGGCATTCAGGCATTTAAGAGTCAGTGCAAGCCAAGAGGAAAATAATCTGGTGCTGTTTCCAGCTCAGGACATCTGTATTTTATCTGGCATCCAGATGATGAGAAGGGCCAGGGAGCCAAGGGTCAGAGCAGCCCTGGTTCCCCCAAATGATGACACGTCCCTTTCACTGGACTACGCATCTGGCACACAGAAGTCACGCTTTGATTGTTCCCCTACGTCGAAGCGCCACACCCACTCCTCTACATTTTCTACTATCAAAATGTAATGTTTTTCAAGAAGGAAGGAATTTAGTCCATTTGGGGATTTAGCACTAATAAGGGATTCGGGAAGCAGATGAGAATGTTTCTCATGGCTGGACGAAAACAATAAAGTCAAGGAGATGGCTGCACTTTCCACTTCTATGATCCAGGAAAAAAGACATGCAGACTATTAACCAAAAGAAACCGTTACTGCACTAGCCGTGTAAGGGCAGAGCTCAGCCTCCCCAGCATAATTTAGGCACCTCTGAAATGGAGAGTAAAGGGGAAGTGCACTCCAGACAGCCCTGGAGGGTCTGAACTGATGCCTACATCTATCTCCTGACATCCTTCCCTTAAAAAACAAGGCTGAGAGTGTAACAGGAGAGGGTTCCAGAAAATAAGTACTAATTAGCCACACCTTGTAGATGATGGAAAGCAAATTGCAGCACGCTGGTTCCACTTAGACGAAGCCACATAAACAAACGACAGAGTGCTTATGAGCAGCCGTAACAGTCCAGGTGGTGGTGGTGGTGGTGTTGGTATTGTTTGGGGTTTTTGAGTGAATATTCAGATTCAAGTAGGAAAGGTAAGACCCGACAAACTTTATTCCACTTCTTCACCCAGCAAAGTCAGTACAAAAGGTCCTGCTTTGTAACCAAAGACCACAGCTGACCCTACAATCATATGTCAGTGGGTGTTGGGGAAATACTCTTGAAATTAAAATTCAGCTAGAGTTCATAGAATTCTTTAGCAAGGTGGCTAACCAGTGAGAAGAGAAATGAGAACAGAACCTCATTCTGTATCAACTACCAACAGAATACCTCCTGCTTGAATCTAAGGCAACTCCCGACACCATACCCAGCATATTCTCAGGTCAAGACTAAGTAATCTCCAAAGATGGCTGTTCAATCTCTGTTCTTCCCACCAAATAGTCACATACAAAATGTAGCCCCAGATCCCATGCCCCAGTCACTAATACATCATGATGATTACTTAATCCAATGTCCCTGCATGGCAGGAATAGAAACAATTTTGAACAGGCTGCTAATGGCTTCAGTGGTTACCCAAACATCACCGCAGTGGAAATATTCAGATGTGGCAGGCTATGGGCTTTGAAAGAAGATTGTGATGTCAAGTGATTTCCTGGAACTATTGTGGAGTTAGAAACAATTCACCGCTATTAAATCCTTCGGATTTTCTTAAGTGGTTTTTCCCCTAGTAGTACTGCAAGTCCTAGGAATAACTCCTGCACCTCCCCTACCCATTATTTCCATCAATGATTAAAACCATGTTTGGAGCAGTCTCCAATTAAATATTCTGATAGTCTAATCTACAAAGTGCAGACATGGTGAATCTACTGGTTATCTTTAACCACATCCTGATGATTTATCAGGACCCAGGTTCTGTTGTCTTTTGATCTTAATTCCGTGTTCTGAAAAAGACTGGAACCCCAGAGTTAGTCACAAAAATTGGAAGTCACTTGTGGGAAAAAAATCTCCATTGTGTGGAGACCTGTTGTCTAGTAGTAACTGAAGTTTAGACAAGTGTAAAGAAGCCATTAAAATCTGATTTTTAGCATGAATTTATATGCAGTTGCCTCACTTAGAAATGAGGACATGATTTTGTACTAATTAATCCATCATAATTCAGAGTGCAGAGAACACATTTGTTTGGGTAAGTAACACAACCTCTGGCTCAGTGGCAGAATGAAGCCACGTGTGTCCACTTGCACTGATTGCTAACCAGCAACTTTATAAGTGGATTGTGAAACCATTGGCAGCTTGAAACCAACTGTGGTGGGAATGTTTACACCATGGAAATGGGCAATCATAACAACAAATTTTCCATCTTCCTTCGTTTCCCCAAAGAACTGTTTTACTAGTACACTTGAGCCCTTAAGTGTACAACTTAAAGGTACTGACACTACCCCCCAAAGTTCCTTGCACCACTTCAGGCTGACCATCAGTAACGATGGGTTTTCAAGATAAGGAGTCAACCAACCATGGTTGATTGCCAACCTGAGGATAGAAAAAAAAATCATGGATGAGGACTGCAGTTGAAAGCTGTTATTCAACTGTCAACTGTACTATCTATCCATTGTGGCTCTGACCTACCTTGATCAAATTTTTAAAATTCAAATTAGTTACTAAGATGTCTCTCTAGTGGATGTAGGCTTTAGAGTTAGGCAGACATGAATTTAAATTCTGACTCTATTATTTACTTGAATAAGTTGCTCCTCTTCTCTGAGTCTCAATATCCTGATACATAAATTGAGACCATGAATCTACCTCATAAAAGATCATTTGAGAAATAACAGAACACACATACAACACCCATATAATATATAACACAATTAAAATTATCCCTAGCCCTTTATCCTGATCCACTTTTAACACAAGAAATACTAGATCACTTTCAAAACAGCCTTCCCGCAGTTCATGACAGAAAGTAATTCTGGGTAACACAGGTTTGGGAAAATAATCCTAGAAAAAGGGCTGCAAAAATAATGGTCAGTTGGGAAGTCTACCGGCAGACACAGTCCTAACTTAACCAAGATTATGTACTCACAAAGTGTGGACAGCCATTTTTTAATATAACAAAAAAGGGAGCAACCTAGGAATATAACAAAAGGGGGGAATTAATTGAATTATGGCCTATGCAAATAAATACACAAACTATTATTTTAAAAATGTTTACAAAGAATTTCAATTGCATGGGAAAAGCCAATAAGACTTAAAATGTTTAATGCAAAATATAGGGTTCTTATTTTATATGTAGACTATATAATTTGCATATCTACATATGTGTGCTTATACTCACACATTCAATATAAAAATGGGAAATTAATATGCCAAACATTCACAGCATGCATTTCTGGGAAATAGGATTTTAGGTAAACTTTCTCTTTACCCTGTTTGCATTAAAAAAAATTATTTTTTTTAATAAAAAAGAACCTGTGCCCACTGCAAGCCCACCTTTGGTGAAGAATCTGCTGCAGGAACGACGAAGATGGAAGGTTCAAAAAAGAGGTAACAGGGAAATAGGCAAAAGGCAATCCCAATCAATCAAGATAATCTATAATGCTGAAACCAAGCTAAGAATGGGGTGGTCAAAAGCAAAAGGGAATGCAGCAGTGATAAGAGAGAAGTGAAGACAGAAGACCATAGGTGCAAAAAGCAGTTGGGTGGTCAAAGGGGAAAGACTGGAGAAAGTCCAGCAGTGCAGACTTCTAGAACATTATTGACATTTTAAATAGATATGTCTGGGAGAGACTGTGAAGAAAAGCCTCTGCCCTTTAAGACATGACTGAATAAGTACCTTTTGCTTTCTGAGGCACTACAACATTGTTTGAAATAGCAAAGATTGGAGGGGAAATGAAATGGTTGCCAGTAGGAGACTAGAAAAATTAAGTATGATACAATCACACAATGGACTACTATGCAGCCATCAAAAAGAATGAGAAGATTCTTAATATACTGATAAAGAATGGTCTCCAAAACATATTGATTTTTTGAAAAGGTGGGGGTGTGATAAACAATGTGAATATATTCAGTTTGCATAAAAAAGGATGCCTAAAGGATTACAAGTGAGACTTTATATGTCTGTTCTACACTTTGAAGCCTGTGAGTATTGCTTATTTTATTTAACAAATTTAGGAAGAATCTATGTTATGTGACTGAACTATACTGATTTTTGAAGGCCAAAACTACATTTCTACATTTTCTTGGTCAAGGTGATTTTCCTTTTTTTTTTTTAAATCCTGTCAAGTCTAGAGTTTGTGGAGTAGAAAATAAAGACTATGATCAAGGTCAAAATTTAACTGCTGAGATTAAGTCACTAATCTTTTATAATAAAAGCCCTGGCTAGGGATGATTTTACCCACAAATTGATGTTACTGTGTGTTCAGAGCCCCCTCTGGTGGGAACTAATGGCATTACAGAATTTTATATTAAGCATATCAGTAAAATATCAAATTGCAGAAATGAGAAATAGGTGTAATTATAAATACATGTATATGTATACACATATTTTCTGCAAGCACTAGAAGATTAATGTAAACTCATGTTTGTAAGTACAACATTTTAGTGTAAATAATAAAAGGAAATGAATCATGGCCTGGACACATATTAAAGATGTTCAAGTTACTTTTACTACTTTTGAATAACTGCTCCTGAGCTATTCATCTAGAATCTTTTTCATCTTTATGAGATATAATTAACATATTACACTGTGTTGGCTTAAAGTGTATAATGTGATGATATACATACATATTACAAAATAACGCCAAGGTAAGGTTGGTCAACACATGTATCACATCACATAGTTACCATTTTTTATATTTGTGGTGAGAACTTTTAAGATCTATTCTCCGACAACTTCCAACTATAAAATATACTGTGGTTAAATAGTCACTATGTGTGTTACATCCATAGAACTTACTCATACCTGCAAGTCTTATACCACCTTTACCCACTGTCACCTCTCACCCCTATCAACCACCAATCTACACTCTGCTTTTATGAATTTGGCATGGGTTGTTTTGGGGCTTTTTTTTTTTTTGGTTTCACATATAACTGAGGTCATATGATATCTTTCCTGTCTGATTTATTTCACTTAGCATATGCTCTCATGGTCTATCCATATTGTCATAATGGCAGGATTCCTTCTTTTTATTTATGGTTGAATAATATTCATACATGTGTGCATGTGTAGATACAGACAGACAGATCCATCTATCTTAGATTGGACATTTAGATTACTTCCATGCCTTGCTATTGTAAGTAATGCTGCGATGAATATGGAAGTGCAGATATCTCTTCAACATAGTGATTTCATTTTCTTCAAATGTATACCTAGAAATGGAATTGCTAGAGTACAAGGAAGTTCTATTTTTAATGTTTTGAGGACTCTCTATATAGCTCCCCACAGTGGCTACACCAGTTATACCCCCACCAACCATGCCCAGAGATCAATTTCCTCCATTCCCGGGCCAATCCTTGTGTCCTATTACAATTTGGTTCTTTTTGGTAATGGCCATTCTAATAGCTTGTGAGATGATAACTCATCATAGCTTTGATTTGCATTGCCATGATGAGTACTGAGGACAGATGTTAGCAACAGAATAGCAGCTCATCTCACTGCTGCCTTCTCTCTTCCACTGAGTGATCTTTTCAGGTTAAAAGACCTTCAGAACAAGACTCAGTCACATTAAGAGTCACGCAGACTGCTCTTGTGAAAATCCCATGACCAGTATTGCTCTCTGTACAAGGCAAACTGAGCCTTTCACAGGCCCCACCCTTACCCTGAGACAGGACATCAGCACCCTGGAAAATCACAGCCAACTTTTCTCTCCAAGTGAGGAATGATACTGCCACTCAGCCTGGCAGGACGGCTGATCATTTATATATCTGTATCTAAATCCACATCTACTGCTATACTTACATCTACCTACCTACCTTTAAAGCTGGCTTCCTCAACCCTGAGCATCATCGTGAGCCCAAGCTATGGCTTCCATTGCCACTGTGAGCATGAAGCAGGGGAAAGGGAGGGAGAGACCCAAACATTATGCCTCAGAAATGGGGTGGATGGTAACAAACCAGGGACTGGAGGGAGGGGGGCTAAGGGGAGGAGATGTAGGAACTACTATGTGCAGAGCCACTTCATGCACATTATAGTGTTTAGTCCTCACAACAGGCCTATGAAGGAAGCATCACTGCTGTTGTTGACAGGCAGGGCATGTAGGACTCAGGAGTTTAATACTGTGCCCATGGTCAGCCTATCGCTAAGCAGCACTGCTGGATCTGAAAATAGCTGTGACTATAGAACCAAGTCTGCCAAGCTGACTCTCAGGGAGAGAAGAAAGGAACCCAAAGTCAAGAGAGAAAGGAGGGGAGGTGGGAAAGACGTTAGGGAATAGAGGTAAGATGCCAGCGACAAGTGGGTGGAGGTTTGGGACATTTGTATCACACCTTCTGAGCTAGAACTTGTGATTTTCCTGTGTGAGTCATGCTGATTCCTGATTAATTGCTGAGCTTTTGTCAAGATCTCAATGTATTGACTGAATAATGTCATTGAGTTTGTTATGTGTGTTTTGAAACTATCCTCTGGAAATGCTGTCATCCTAGAAAAGCCTGCCAATCAAAGGAATTCTTGAGGGGGTAAGAAAATAGCTCTCATGTTTCCAGGTCCATGGTGTATTGACCTGAATGGCCTGCCTAGCACTTGACCAACCAGAAAGATTGCAGGCAACATTATTATTTTATATAGCTCCTTGTATCAAACATTGATGTTTAACAATGACTTGAAACAAGGTCACTTTTAAATTAACAAAAATTAAGAGGAGATAAATATATATTCAGTGTAAAGGTTACACTGAAAATGGAGACCCAAACATTGACCCGTAGTGAAATTTGGTTTCCTGAGAGAGAGAGAAAAGAAATTGTGTTTCTCTATAAAAAGCACAGAGAATTTTCAGTTATTAACTTTAAGTGGTCATCTAAAATCTTGAGGAAAGAAATGACTATTTGACTCAGAAACTCATTCAAGTATGCATACCTCAAGCACACAAACATTCACTCCCACATATTTTAAATATACGAAAGAAGAAACGTGCTAGTTTACACAACCCCACAGGATCTAAGGCTATCCTGTCATGGAAATTTGCAAAGAGAGTCTTCGTAGACAATTGTAAGAAAAAAATGAATGAGTCCACAAGGTAGGTGCTAACGTTAAGCTCAATTTAAAGTTGAAGGAATTCTGGTTTAGATGGGAAAGGCGAGGAGGGGACCCATGGGATCATACCGCTATGGCAAGATCCTTTCAAAGGAGACTCACTTGTTGTTTCTTTCACTACAGACAGTTTGAGAGAAAACCAGCCTTGTCATCCTTCTTGTAAAACATGCAACGGATCTGCGACCCAATGCACTTCATGTCCAAAAGGTCAGTGTGGAGGGTCACAGAGGTGGCAATGACCACACCCAGTTCACTGTAACTCATGCACATGGGCATCTTTATATAAGGGGTTCGCAGGACTGGGCATAGTTGCCCCCCATATTCCTATCACTGTAGCTACTCTGGAGACACAAGGGGAGCTAAACACTCACCTCTAATAACTGGCTTTCCAAGGAGGGAAACAAAAAAATGCTTCTAATCCAAAATCCTGATGCTGGGTCTTTGTGTATCTGAAATTTCTATAGATTATAATGCTCTTTAGAAGTGCAATAGCTGAAAGAAAAGAACCTAAGGTAGAAGAGAATATAGGTTGGATAAATTGCCTATGGGTTATTTCCATCTTTTCTGGCACTTAAGGGGAGAAAAAAAATAAAGGTAACAATGTAACAGCTCAATATATTAACTGCTCCATCATCCATAAAATCAAAATATCAGAAATAACAACTCCCCTAAATGAGGGAATATTTCATTAATATGGTGCATTAACATTAAGAATAAAGAATATTATACTCCCATTAAAGTAGTCATTAAGTTGGCATGTGCAATGTTAATAGTGAGATGGGATGGAAAAACAACAGAATTTAAAATGAGAGGTGTTCTGTGATCCCACACCTATAAAATTTCCACACACACAAAAAGAGGCAATGTTGTGGGCACTTTGGAGGTGAGAGTGATTTTTAAATTATTTTCATTAATAATGATTTTCTTTTCAAGTAAAAATAGATGGACAATTATTCAAAGTAGAGATGGGTGAAAGAATTGTTGTGAGGTCAGGTCGCAACAGGAGAGTCTGGGGAAGCAGAATAGACTGCACAGAGCTGCACACATCTCACTGCCTTCTACCAGGAAGAGAGACAAGGTACAAAGTCTGCAAAGGGAAGCCCCAGAATGACGCAAAGAAATAGGATAAAAGCTTCATGTTGTCAATTTCCTTGGTGATTTTGAGCTCACCATGAAGACTTAGTAACACTACAGTTTTTGGCAAGGCTGAAAGCATGTTCTAGGTTCTTGTGTCTTTGGAGCAGTTAAATGCTGTCCCTCAGACTACACTCAAAGGATCATTCCTATAGTTTCTCATACAGCCCTCTCAGACACCTGCATGCAAGTTTGCACTGTCAGATCTGTCATGGTGACTGGCTCATCTGCCTTCTTCTTTGGATCTCCAGATGCCTATCTGTTGGCCCAGGCCTGCGTCTCCACCTGTCCCCAGGGCACATGGGCCTCAGTGAGGGACGGCAGCTGTGAGACCTGCTCAGAGGACTGTGCCCTTTGCACCGAAGTCAGTCTTTGCACAAAGTGCCGGAGTCAGCCAGACCACCCTCTCTTCCTCCACGAAGGCAGATGCTACAGCAAGTGTCCTCAGTAAGTCTCCCTCTGCTTTCACTTCCTGCCGGTGTTCATTCTCCTTCAGTTCCTATTCACCAAAGAACTCCTTTCCCCTTGGCTAGAGCACACATCTCAGCCACCCCACTCTTCTGTCTGACATCACCATTAGCTACAGCAGCTGAAGTTACATAGGCCAGATGCACACTTCTCCCTAAACTGCTACTTTTTTTTTCACTTTTGAGAACATATGTTCTTTTTTCCACCTTGTATTTATAATCAAGTACTGTCTACTTTTTTTTTTTTTGGTCCATCACAAAAGTGAGGTGTGATAGGCTGTGGAATACATAAGCTATTCCTAAATAGTTAAAGTAGGTGAGGTATAAATCATAAAGTATAAAGAATACATTGTTAAAAAAAAAAAGAATACATTGTTGAGTATGTATTTTCTTCATGGTTTCCTTAGTCCCCTGGTTTATAATTCCTTGACTCATCTCATTAACAGTTTATTTTGTTTGGAACTCCTTGAGCTCCAAGTTAGAAAAGTTCTTGGCTATTATTTTTCCAAATAAGGTTTCTATCCTTTTCTGTCTCCTTCTGGTAACTCTATTATACAAATAGTCCTCTTGATGTTATCCTGTCAGCCTCTTGGTGGTTTTGCTATTTCTAATACTTTTTTTTTTTTCATTTTGTTCAAAAATTGTTGCATTTAGATCCCTTTCTTACACTTTCATTTTATTCCATCATTTAAAGTACACGCCTGTTTCTTCATTTTGTTTGTGACAACATGCTAATTTGTATGGGTTGAGCTAAGCAGCTCTTTTTCCTTGTCTTGATGTGTAGGCCTTATACTCTTATAGTAACATGACAGGGTTCAGGATAAAATCTCAGCTGTTTTCCTGGGATACCAGGTATCTAATGCTCTATAGGCTGAAGCCTCTGCCCCCTTTGGATGACTGGAGCTCTAATGCCAACAAGGGTATGAACTGGGGCAGTGTGGAGCAAAGAGGCTGCCGATAACAGATGCCAGATGCCCAAGGTTGTCAGGGGAATTCAAGCTGAGGTTATCTGAAATCACCATCTTCTCTTGGTTAGTTCCCCACAGAGCTTTCCCAGCAGACTCAGGCTAACACTGATCCTTCAAGTGCAGTCCAACTTCTGATACAGCAGCTTCTACAGTCCATAACCCCAAAAGGGGCCACAGGTGGATAGATGAAAGATGGGTGATTCTCAGGGTCTGTTGGCACTGTCCATCAAAATCACCTCCCTTGCAGACCTCTCACCTTGTCCTTTGGGGTTGTGTCCCTAGAAGGGAGATGTGGCTGGGAATAACTGCAACTAGGACCTGTTCCTGGCAACTTACCCAGAACGTTCAGTGGAGATGCAAGCTCCAGCTGCCAGGATCCAGGGGCTTTAAACTCAGACGAGCTAGCAAGCACCATCGGGAAATACAATCCCAACAAAGGCCACAACAATGGGTGGGACAGAGGTTTTGCCCAACACAAAAGTCATTTATAGATGGGGCCCTCTCCTTTGAATCCTCCAGAGGGAGCCCCAGGCATACCACATTTCCCTTCCCACAAGTTCAACTAACAGGGCCTTCCCCAAAAACTCCAGCTCCAGCTGCCTGGAGGTTACAGGCCCAAGCTATGTGCCCTTGGGCAAATGCTGTGTCTGTAAACAGAAACTCCTGAATGGCATTAGGTGCCACAGACGTCAGAGGCGCTGGGTGTTTTGCTGCCCGCTCCTGGCTCCTGGGCAGATTTCTCCCAGTGTGATGCGGGCCCTTCCCAGCACTTACCTGCTCCTCCAGTGCTCAGCCACAAGTCTCTGCTACCTGGAATCATATTGTTCTCCAAGAGCCCCTCTATTTTCCACACTGGGTTATGTGTGCTTCCTCTCTAGTGCAATTGCTGGTACTAGAGTCCCTGAGAGGGGAGTGAGCCTTTCAGTCTCCAAATCGGGCTCCAGAGGCCTGCTGTCCCTCCCTGTCTTAGGCCGCAGTGCCCCAGTAACCTTCCAAGGGAAGATATGTTATCTTTCCCTAACCTCACCAATGTTTTCTATTACTTTTCCTTGTGAAAATGCAGGTCCTCCAGTTGCTTAATCTTTTCCAGGGGCAGCTATGTACGTACGTGTACGTGTACGTGTACGTGTGTGTGTGTGTGTAGTTTTGTCATATCTGCAAGAAGAAGGAGATCCTGGCATCTTTACTATTCCACCATCTTGCTGTTTGTATCTATTACTAAGCTAGATCCTGAAGTATACAAACATAAGTCAAGGTATTTACACTTAAGAAGCTTCTAGTACAGTATAAAAGACAAGCTTATTCATTTAATTCTACAGACCACATACTTATTGCCCAGTGGGCATAGGAACTGATGCTGAAAGCCAAGTTAAAATCAACTGAAGAAGTCTGAATATGTATCATCTTACAGTCCAGTAGAGAAGATTTCCATCAATCAATGTCATACTTCTCGGGACCTTAACACAGATGGCTCAGTGATTCCAAGAGAGAACAAGCCATTTAAAAGTGCTTGTGATGCCTAGGCACTGTGCTAACAGTTTGCACTGTACAGACCCATCAGCTTTCACAAGAACCCTCTTATCCAGAGACTCGTTCCCCGCCCCCCCATCTATATGATGGGGAAAGCAGCAGCAAGTTCATTATCACAGAACTAATGCAGGGAGGTCCAGAGTGCCACACAAATTCTCTATCACTGCTCTTCATATGCTAAACCACTGCTCAGTATCAATTTGTCATCTAACTGGGGTCTTAAATAACAATTTGATTGAGTAAAACTTAGATACCACACAATTCATGCATATAAAATACACAATTCAAAGGTTTTACTATATTCACAGAGTTGTACAACATCACAATTGAATTTAAAAATATTGCCATCACCTCAGGAAGAAACTCTCTATTCTTTCAATAGTTATTCCCAATTTCCCCCAGTCTCAAGCAACCACTGATTTATTTAGGTCTCTACAGATTTCTTTGCTCTTAGACTTTTCATGTAAATGAAGTTGTACAAAACATGATCTTTTGTGACTTGCTTTCCTTTATTCACCATAATATTTTCAAAATGCCTCCCCAGTGAGGTACTTGAGAAGAAGTTTACTGGTAAACATCTCTAGAAGGATTTTTTTAAAAATATTTATTTATTTATGCATACAAGAGCTGGGGTACAGGCCAGAGGTGTGGGCCGTGAGAGGATCCACCAGAGACAGAGTGGGGAGCAGAACAGGCAGACAGACTGAAACACACTGCTGAGGGGAGCAGTGGGCAAGGCAGGAGAGGTCTGCTACACCATGTGAGCCCCCTCCCTGGCTGGAGGGAGGGATCAAATTCGTGCTGCAGTGGCTGCTGTTTGCTTCACAGTGCTTGCTTAACACACTGCACCACCAGGGAGGCCCCTAGAAGGATTTTTTAAAGGCACAGATGCAAGCAAGGGGAGGAAAAGATCAAGATAAAACAACCTGAGAAGGCAGTCTGAAGCAAGACAGAGATTAAGGGGCCTCAGTCCTTCTCCCCCAACAACCACATTCTATCCTTGGCAAAGCTAATACTTGACAACAGTGAGGGGCAGAGATCTACCTGACAAAGTCAGTCATCACTTCCTTATTAACCTTTGCCACGATGGGACTGGACTAATGTTTTATCACCTTACTTATTTAATGAATGCTGTCTTTTTCCATCACTCTCTTGACTTCAAGTATTCCAGGAAGTGACAATGCATTAAAGTGAGGGAGAAAGAGATGTACTTTCCTTCCTCTGATTAGTTGACCCATCAACACTTCTCTCCTCCAAATCTGGTCTGAATCACTGGGACAAGGTAAAGACATAGAGTAGATAAAACATTTGGTATTTTTTGAGAAGTTAAAAAGATAATAACATGGGGCCTCCCTGGTGGCACAATGGGTTAAGCAACACAGTATGAAGCAGACTGCAGCCACTGCAGCAAGAGTTTGATCCCTGCCGCTGGCCAGGGAGGGGACCCACATGGCACAGCAAACCCCTCCTGCCTTGCCTGCTGCTCCCCTCAGCAGTGTATTTCAGTTAATCTGCCTGTTCTGTTCCCCACTCTGTCTCTGATGGATCCTCTCACCTCCCACACCTCTGGCCTGTACCCCAGTTCTTGTATGCATAAATAAATCAATCTTAAAAAAAATAGAAAGCTAGTAAGATGGCCTGAGAATTCTGTACACTATGGAATCACAAGCATGTGCCCTCCTGCTTTGAGTGCGGTGTTATGATTACTGTGGGCTGCCATCTTATGTGTTCAGAAAGAAAACACAAAAATCCTAGATAAATTCTAGGCTTGGCAGCTTTGTTGTTTTCTCTGAAAAATCACCATTTGGGGTGCAGCCCATCTGAAAACAGATCCAGGTAGCCAGTATTATTTTTAAGTCCACATTAGTGGTCAGTGCTTTTTCACATCAGGTAGATGCTCATGGAAAATAAAAAGTTGGAGTCATAAAAAATATCATTATAGTGATTGTTTAAAAGGCAGCACAAAAGTTAGTGTCTTCAAATTCATCAAATATAAACGGATTTGAAGCAACTAAATACAGTCTTCCTTTAAGTGGCTCCACTGGCTTGGTTGTCTAAAACGTAGGTTAAGTTTCAGAATCATACACCTGCTTTACATTTGTCTGAGTTGAAAGACTTCAACAAAAAGTACTCTGGACTTAACTAGTCTAGATGGTCATTTTGTCTCAAAAAAATGTTTATCTTCTTAAATAGAGTTTGTGGTGAAAATAAAGCATTAACATAGAAAACGCAAAGATAGGACACACTACTGCGGAGATCTGTGTGGATAGGCTACTTTTAGCAAAGCGGCTTTTTGAGAAAATCTCGTGTTGCTTTTGGCTGCTTCCTGACAAGATTCTGAGATTCAGCTATTTTTGAATTAGCAGTAGTCGTAAATAATTTTTTTTCTTCTTCTTTGTGCTTGAATTTACCTCTTTCATTTAAGCATCTCATCAATATCGATTGGACTCCCTTATGAGAAGACTCTGGAAAGAATTTCTTCTTGCTGTATCTTCTTGGGTTCTAAACTAGAATTGGTTATTTTTCAGAAATGATTCTTGTTTCTGACCTTGGGCAGTAGCTCTTGACGGGTAGCCTCCACCCTCTAAGTGCAGAGATAGTCCAGCTGGTACGCCCGGATGCCACCCTAAGACTGTGGTAGGGCAGTAGCTGAAAATTACTGGCAGTAGCTCTTGACGGGTAGCCTCCACCCTCTAAGCGCAGAGATAGTCCAGCTGGTACGCCCAGATGCCACCCTAAGACTGTGGTAGGGCCAGCTTCACTCTGTTATTTAGCGAGCAGAAGCTATCGATGGTCAAAGGGGCCATCGATGAAAATCACAGACATTCCTAGCACTGAGAAAACTCCCAGAGTTTAGAAAAGGTTAGCTAGGGAGAGAGGCCAGATGGCTCTTTGAGCAAAGTTAAGTGCCATATTACCCAATATAGGAGTAGTGATTTCATCAAATTCTCATGCTGAAGATGTGATATACTTGAGAGTGTGCTGTTTCCTAAATTCCAAGTTTGTCAAATCCAATTAAACTTTTGGTGGGCATATACCACCTTTCTCTCCACTATCTTATCAAATTATTCTTTTAGAGACTGACTTGGTTGGACATAGTAATATCTTTATTCTTATTCTCTAAGTATTCTTTATTATTAGAATATTCAGAAAAGCTAAGGACACTCATGTGTGGAGAAATCTGGTCTTATGTTTAGATATTATTTAGTTCTTCTTCTTCTAACCAAGATGCTTTTGCTCCAATTTTTTTGTTCTTCAAATCACATTAGAAATGTGACTTTTACATACCCCTGTCCTATTTCTTCCTGTCAGTCAATATATATTTGTTTACTGAGTACAAGAAATTAATGACTGAAAGAATGATCAAATAGATATGAGTTAATTAAAATATCCAGTAGAGATGCTATAGAGCTTTAGGTATCAAAGAGTAGATCAGGTTATATGCTAGGACACAGGAGCATTCCCTCTTGCCTATAACTCCACTACAACTCACACAGAGGAAGAATGAACTTTCCTTGACCCTTGAGTTCGACTTTGGGTGGGGTTATTTGATTTAGCCAGTGGGATGTGAAAAGAGAAGCAGAGATTTAAAATTGGTTTGCCTGCTTGGATTTGCACTCTGGTGCTTCTGCCATGCCAAGGAGAAGAACGTGGCCCAGTAGCCCCCTTATCAGGAGGGTAAGGGCCTGTGATGACCTAGACCCAGTGTGTGTTCTCTGGTTACAATGGCACGTGTTGCCAGTTCCTACCTCCTCGAGCGCAAACCTAGCCTACATCTACCTATCCGCAGATACACGGGTGACACTGAGTTTGGGGATATTTTCTTTCACAGCATCATGGCAATAACTAACAGGATAACTATAAAACAACCAGAATAGGTTCTTATGACACCAGAAACCATTTTCTATAAGCTGGTTTATGATTTTTCTCTTCTACAAGTTCCAGTTATTACCTACTTAAAAGTCAACAATCCCTTCCTCATCTCCCACATATTCGAGAGGGTTGGTTTTTCATACTAACAGTGTTTACAAACCAGTGAATGATTTGTATATAATTTAATCATTCAGAGGTACTCTACACACACACATACACACAACAGATTCTACCTAGAAGACAGTCACATTCATACTTCCATAACAGGGGCTCGAAATATGCTCAATGCTGTGTGCAAACATTTTTAGGTGTGTATATAAAGAAGCCATCAGAGGGTAGCTGAGGAACCCCAAGAGCAAAAATGGTTCTAATTTTATAGGGCATTAAACCTTTTAAAATGTTTAATGTATTGACTTTTAAATTAATGAAAATTGTGTTAAGTTGAATGAAAAGCTCATCTTCCTAAGTTTTACTTTTTATTCTTTATAGCCTTATTCTTAAGTTGAATAAAAAGCTTTCCTATTCTGAAATTAGTCTCTAATAAAAAAGGGAAAAAGTAAAAATTAAGAGGTGGAATAGGAAAATCAGAAGATGACTGAACTATAAACAAATAATATATATTTTCAAACAAACCAATTCACTATTCCTTTCATTGTACTTCTCCAGACTTTTTTATGACACCTCTTCAGGAACGCTGATGGACTCATTTTGGTTGACTTTGACAGCAGCTGGTTTCAGTGCTAATTCCCTTGCCACCAACATAAATCCTTTCCTTAGCTGGAAAGTTTCTTTAGTTGCTCTCTCTTCTCCCCACAGGGGCTTCTATGCAGAGAATGACACATGTGAACGATGCAGCTCTTCTTGTAAGACATGTGAAGGAAATGCCACCAACTGCCACTCATGTGCAGAAGGCCTTGTCCTGAAGCAGGGAACATGCCAGCAAGCCTGCCCCAGGAGACATGTGGCCATGGAGGGGGTGTGCAAGCCATGCCCAGAGATGTGTGAGGAATGCATCCATGAGAAAACATGCAAAGGTATCTGGGAGCATCTCAGAAGACTGGAGGCGCCACTGACTGACCCCTGAATGTGGCCAACTCTCTGGGGGCTGGGTTATACAGAACTGGGGGAGCAGTCTCCCTAGTTCTGCTGAAGTTAGTCTACCTCTGTGTACATCACTGAGGAAAGTAAGGGCAAGAAAGTCCTTTCCATTATGAATTCTGTAAGCTAAGGCAGACCAGTGTCCTTTTTACATGATTTCTTCCACACATGTACTAAAGAACATAAACCATGGGTATACCAAGCTCTATCTCAGGTAGAGATACAGACCAGAACCCCCCAACACAAGGAAGTATTCAAACTCTGAGGTGACAATATCAAAAGGGCAAGAACTTGTTTAAAAGATTACCAATCCAGGAAAGCAACTACTGTCTCCCTACAAGACTGTAGAGAACATTTCTCTAGAAACTAATTCAGAAAAGCCAAACAATAAACTTGTAACAATTGGTACCAAGTGTCCAGGGTTTATTAACCCATCTAATGTCACTATCACCAGTCAGGGCACCTGAAGCCTACTCCTTTTTTTTATTATGGATATTTTCCCACTACTTTGCCTTTAAATTAGTCAAGCACATGTGATGATGGTTGATACCGTTAATAAATAGATGTATACACTTTGCTTACTGAAAGAGAAAGAAAGAGATAGAGACCAAAGTTTCCACCTTTTTGAGTACAAAATCTTATGAGACCGATATAAAAAAATGAACACAATAATAGCTGGAGAATTGCAAGTGTTAGAAAAGATTTTTAAAAAAGTCAGGTAACTATAAGATTCTGACAATGTTCTCTGGCTAGGGATAGTCTTCTCTGGAATTATCTCCCAAAAAAATACTGCCCAATTTTCTCTCCAGAATAATAACAGTCACTTTTAACTGATGTGTCTATTCCAAGGGATTCTCTTGGTATGATCTACAGCATGTCCTAGGATTTCTCTCAAAATAAGATGAACACGAAATAAACCCACAATGTGTCCTTCATACTATCCTGTCAGTAAGTGAAAAATTAATCCAAAAATTGCTAAACTTCTTTCTGTATTGACTACAGCATGAGGTACTCAATACAATTTTTAAAACTGTTAATGAAGTCCCAGTTTTCTGAATACTTCCAATTGCAACATTTTGCATTTCCAGGGGGCAGATCATCTCAGGATATAAACCCAGCACCGTCTAATCAAGTCGTGATTTGTGACCTCCTCTCCCAAGTAGGGCTTGAGAGAGCTGCAGGAAGTACCCAGCCGGGCTACAGAAGGGGCCAATGTACACTGAGGTCAAATGAGCCACAGTGCAGGGGTTAGACTAGCAAAAGGAAAGAATCCATTTCTCCTGGCGGTAACTTGCTGCTTCCCCCCTCCCCAGAGTGCATGCCTGGCACCTTCCTGTATAAAGACATGTGCCACCAGTCCTGTCCTCAATACTTCTACAAAGATGCAGGCCACTGTGTCCCCTGCCACGAAGACTGTCAAGAGTGCAGTGGCCCATCAGCAGAGGACTGTGATGTTTGTGCCAGCTGGTACACATATCTCTACCACGGGCGGTGTCTGGACCAGTGTCCAACAGGAACTTACCATATAATGCTGACTATGGACTGCAAAGGTAAAGACTTCCCGGCATGCGGCCAAGTGAAACAACCCAGGGAGCCCCAGGGGTTTTGGGATTTTGCTGAGACAAAGAGGTTTCTGGGGATTGCACAGGTCTAGCCCGAGAGCTGTCTTCCTACCCTTTTCCCTCCTGCTCAAGCATATTTAGAATCTGACCTAATTTATAATTTATTTTTTAAATGAAACTGCTTTTAAGTTTTGATGTCATAACTTCTATTGGCAATGAATCACATTGTGCCTCCTCAGGATAGTAGCTGACCAAAAAGGATTCACTTGTGAGGATTTCTAACAGAGATGATAAGCTTTCAAAATTCACCCCAAATGAAGATTTTTCTTAAAATGTTAAGCCATTAAAGGTTTATAGCAGCGTAAGCAAATCCTGTGGAGGATTTTCTCTGTCTCTTCCTTCCCTGCATCATCAGGCACCTCCCTGAAGCTCCCTTCTCTCTCTCTTCCCTTCAGCATTTCCTGCCCTGGGCTCCCCATTCCACACACCCCCAATCCCCCTCCTCCCCAGCACTTCAATCCCTATACCTTCAAGAAAGGATTTGTTACTATGAATGCCTCTTTTTAAGTTCATATGAATTTTTGCCTACTTTCAGCAGGGGACAGAAAAATTAAGTCAATTGCCCTTTACAAGAGAAATTCTCCAGCAAGTGAGAAAAGCATTTTGAGGAAGGGACTTTCCTTTTCTTTCCCCGGGCTTGGTTGAGAGGTCATTGACATAACACTGCATAAATTTAAGGGGTGTGTGGTGACTGATACAGCTATGTATTACTAAATGATGACCAGAGTAAGTTTAGCTAGCACATCCATCACTCCACAAAGTTACACTTTTTTGGTAAGAATATTTAAAATTTACTTCTTTAGCAACTTTTAGTATTTATACGGTATTGTTAACTATAGTCAAAGGATTCATTCCAATAGGCAGCCAGTCAGTAGTTATTTCACCTTTAAGCTGCCATGATGCAAACACAACTAGATTCCACTAGTCAGAGCTTTACACCATAGTGAGAGTTTGTAGGTAAACTCAGGTGGCAAGAGAAAGCTGGGACTAGCTACATTCTAGAACATACTTAAAGAAAAGTTTTGGTAAGACATGAAGACGGAGCTTACTCCTGAAAGTTTTCTGCCCTACCTTGATGATCTGGATATACGTTTTGTGTGTTGAAAAGCACTCTTTAGTATAATTGTTTCCTCTGGTTCTGAAAGAACATGGTTGTGCCTGGATGGCAAAAGCATGTGCCACTCATACAATGAGTGATTATTAGGAACCTGTTATGTGTGGTGTGCTCTTTCAGGCCCAGGAAAAAGCAGGGGACAATACAGACAGAATCCCTGCCCTCTGGGATTGGGGGAAGATAAGAAGTTAAGTCAAAAGAAAAAATAAGGTGGGGAAGGAGGACAGGAAGTTGGGTAGGATAGAATTGCAGTTAGAGAGAAGGCATCCTGGAAGACAGGAAGAAATAGGAAGTAAAGCACACATATATCTGAGAAAAGAGAATTCTGAGCAGCGGGAATAGCAATGGTTATAAGCTGAAGTGGGAATGAATTGCTCTTTTTATTAGTCCAACAAATATTTAGGGAGAGCTTATTGTATACCAGACCCTCTCACAGGCACTGTACATTCATGAATGATGCAAGAGACCCTTTTTGTCTACAGGTAATCATGTCTTGACAATTAGTGATAACCTCAAGGTCTTCCGGGAGGTGTGGAAAGATCATAGGAGATATGATGATAAAAGATCACAAATTAGTGTGCAGAGCTGCTTATTTTTTGTTGCATTTTTGGGTAATTACAATTTTACTAATATTCTTGAGGTGGGATGCTGCACTTCAGTCTGTATTCAAATGGCCATTTGTTCTTCATTTTGCAACATGAATGCTCAACCCTAGAGCCCATACCCAACTCATGGTCCTATACCTGTGGCCAGTGTCCTAGAAAGCTCTGGAAGGAAGGTAGAAGGAATCTCAGCACACATCCTAGGGGAGCTAATTCTCTGAAGGGGCACCCCAGCCACCTCTCACCCTGTCTGCCGCCCTCCTGCCTGCAGATTGCCACGAGTCCTGCCAGACCTGCTCCAATGGTGGCACCTGCCAGACCTGTCAGCAAGGCCTGCGGAAGAACAATCTTGGAGAATGCGTGCCGCATGAGGAGTGTGCCCCCTCTGAGTACTGGAATGAGACTCTGGGGTGCCAGCCCTGTCACTCTAAGTGTTTCCGCTGCAGGGGGCCTGCAGAGGACCAGTGTCACAGCTGCCCAAAGGAGAACCTTCTACTCAGTAAGTTACTTTTCCTCTGAAGAGGGCTTTGTCTGTCCCTCTACCTGGAAATGCCTTGCATGCTGGCTGATACCCAGTAGATATTTTTTACTTTCTGTTTGAAAAAAATTTGAAGCCTACAGAAAAAAATGCAAGAACTAGAAACTGTTCCTCTTTCACCCCAGGCGCTTTCTCACCAGCCTGCCCTTGCTTCCTCACTCTCAATGCATGTGCAGACATAATGCACAATAGACCTTTCTCTGAACCACTGGAGTGCATGTTGGATATAGCATGGTCCCTTGCCCACAAACTCTGGTATATATTTCCTACAATCAGGGATGTTTTCTTACATAACAACCTTGTTAATGCTAGTAAACTACCCTTGAAACAATAATAGAAGGGAGAGCTCCATCTCTCTATCTCCTGGGGACCTTACTTTCTAATTACCCCAAACTAGAGTGCTACCTGTGATCTTCTTCATACAACACAGGAAGATGTCTTATCAGTACAGCATGGTCCTCCCTTAAACTAGCGGTATGAATTAGACTTAATTATAAATTAAGACTTCAGGGTATAACTCAGAGTCGAGTCCCCCCCATGGACCAGGTTCAGTGTGTGCTCAGGCTGGTCTTCTCATGTCCCCTCACCCTGGCCCTCACCACCACCCCCACCAAGATCAAACTAGTTATAGACTAGATACATCCTCCAGAGGTTTTGGAAAACTGAATAATTGTCCTCCCCACCCCGCCCACCAAAAGAAGCCTACACTCTAAAACCTAGACTTCACATGGCAAAAAAAGATTTTGCAAATATGATTAAATTAATGGCCTTAATTTGGGAGGGTTATCCTGGATTGTCAGAGGGAGGCAAGAAGCAGAATCAGTATCAGAAGGCTACGTTAGGACAGAAGCAGGGACAGAGAGAGAAGCTGCTCTGTGCTGCCTTTAAAGCTGGAGGCAGCTGAGGGGCAAGGAACACAGGTGACCTCTGGAAGCTAGAAAAAGCAAAGAAACCTTTTCTACCTCAGAGCCTCTAAAAGGAACACTAAAGAGCCCTTTTAGCATTCTACCCTCCAGAATTAAAAGATAATGAGTTTGTATTGTTTTAAGTGACTGGGTTTGTGGAAATTTGTCACAGAAAAGATAGGAACACACACACAGAGGTGTTTCCTTCTTAAGAGATTAAGGCTTCCCCCCTAGTTAGCCAGATATATCTGCTGGACAATAAAACATGATGATAATCCATCTTTAGCAAAATAGCTATGGGAAAAACATTTACAGGAGACCTAGGGTACTGTGCTAAGTACTGGGAAATCAGAGATCCTGCTTCAAGGAGCTTAGTTTCCCAGCACAGAGTCCGACTTCACAGCACCTTTTCAGTAGCTGTGAGCCCAGCTTAATGCAGACTGCAGGAAGACACAACCTGGTTTCTGGTCTTATGTTTGCCAGCAGCTCACGATAACGCAGGAAAGAGAGCCTGACCTCCTTACTATGAAGTTAAGCAGAAGCTGAAGGAGAAGCTGTTGTCTCTAAGAACCAAGTGCTAACCTGTGAAGCTAGATATATATATATTTTTAAATTTCTGGTTAACTCACCACACCTTCTAACCCTCAATGTTAAAGAAGAAAAGGCAAGGGTCAGTGACTCCACTGGGATAGGTGAAAGGAGGACAGGCATGACGTGGGGTGGAATTACTAGAACCCAGCTCTCCTCACTGTAAAGGGCAGACGGGTTAAGGTGTTAGTTTAATTTTTAGATCCATGAGCTAAGCAGAGACTGTCTGTTGAACTTTCTCTCATACTTTGTATCTGTGCTCATGCAACGGAGGAATCGAACATTTCTATTTATTTCATTTTCATTCATCTAAATTTCAAGAATCTCATTGTATGGATAGCACAACACATTTCAGGTTAAAAAGCTTACAGTGGAGGGAGAACAGTCAAGGCTAGAAATAGAAAGTTGAAGTGGTGGGGACACAGCATCACATTGGCCCTGAACTTCAAGCGTCCTTCTGGGAAGCCTTCACTCGCGCTAGCCCCTACCTTTAATGTTCTTTCACACACTCCCCTGGAGAGCCCCACACTTCCTCCAGCTCATTTTGACAGACTGCTTTCTACGCAGCCCAACAAGCCCAGTCTACACTGACCCCTGCTTTGTCTCCCCTGCTAAGTTCTTACGGTCAACTCTATTTCTTGGACACTCATCTCGTCTCCCAGGATATCCACAGCCCACGAGGACACGGTCTCATTCTGCCTCTCCTCGCCCGGCAACAGGAGAGCATGCAGAGGAGGCGTGGGAGACATGGATCATATCTGATACCAACACTGACTCTCTTCCTCCCCTGGCAGACACAACCTGTGTGAAGGACTGCCCTGAAGGCTACTACGAGGACAGCCACCAGTGTGTCCCTTGCCACAGTTCTTGCAAGACATGTGAAGGAAGACACAGCATGCACTGCCTCTCCTGCCAGCCGGGCTGGTTCCAGCAGGGAAAGGAGTGCCTGACCCAGTGCAGGGAAGGGTAAGATGCTCATTACCCTTCCTTGTCCTCATTTAATCCCCAAACCACAGCAGATATCACTATTAGCAAACCCATTTTGTAGTTGAGGAAACAAACTCTCAGAACACTTACACACTTACATGACCAGATGGAAGTCTCACTGCTAGTAAGGAACAAAGATGAGAGCCCAACAGTCTCTAAAGGGTTTCAGCCAGTTCATGATAATGGAAGAGGAACCAAAAGTGACTCACTAAGGACCTCCCTGGTGGGGCAAGGGGTTACGTCTCAGCACTATGAAGCTATTCACAGCCACTGCAACATGGACTCAATTCCCAGCCATGGAGGCGACCCATATGGCACAGCAGACCTCTCCTGTCTCGCCCGCTGCCACCTCAGCAGTGTATCCACCTGTTCTGTTCCCCACTCTGTCTCTGGTGAACCCTCTCACCTCCCAACTCTGGCCTGTACATCAGTTCTTATATGCATAAATAAATCTTTAAAGAAAAAAAAGGTAACCACTAAGACAAAGGATCAGATTGTCACTGGCAGGCAAAACTTCACCCATAATTCAAAGAATCAGCAATCCCAAGTCAAAAGTAACCTGTTCTCACCTAGAGACAGCCAAGAACATGAACAGAGATTCTTTCTCTTTGCATTAGGATTCGTTCTAATCAGATTTAATATGTAAGGTCTAAGCAATGTATGTGAAGCACTGATTTTACAAAGGGGACAATTTCAGTTAAATGTTTCCATTTATACCCCACTAGTTCTCCAACCTGCCTTGCCTCCATAAATGCACAAGGTAAAGGGTTAGTTACCATAAGCAGCCTGGATATAAAGGTGTATACTTGTAACAGCATTTCACAGATAAAAACCTATTATTTTTCTACTAGGAAAAACATTTTTCATCAGATGGCTGATCAGCAGCCCAGACAGAAGAGGGTTGACTTGGTCATCCTTCTCCCTACCCATCCCCAAGGCATCCCCAGAAAAGAGAAAATCTAATTGCATGCCTGTTGCTAACTCTTCCTTCCCAATCAGGAACTCAAGGCAGTAAGAGTTTCCAGACCCAAATGGAAGGACGGTAATCTTGGACATTCCCCAGATTTTGTCACCCAGATTCACACATCTCTTTTCTTCAGTTCTGTAGCAATGACTGCTCATATCACTCATTTTAGTGCCATGCATACCATAGTAGCCAGTGCTAGTTTTCGACAAGTTAGTAGAAGTGAAGTAAATTTTAAAAAGCCTAATGGGGTCAGTAGTTTAGCAACAGAGAAATAAAAGGTAAGCCTCAGGTTTCTAGTATAGCTTTCCTGTGTGGGCGTCCAGAGATCCTTCACAGTCTTCTATCTTACTTGAAAACGCTTCATTTACCTTCATATTAATGCTCTGCTTTGTTATAGTGGAATTTAATGGGTAAGCTCAGCTACATCCCCACACTTCACTTGCTGTTTGACCGTAAGTTGTCTAACATCTGTAAACTCATCAGGTTTGCCAATTAATTACAAAATTCATAATTATCACTAATGTAGATTTATTATATATAATGCACCAGGTACTGTTCAAACAACTTTCTAAATAAAAACTTGCTTGATTTTAGGCACTAACATTGCCCCATCATACAGATAGGAAACCTGAGACACAGATATATGACTTGTCCAAGGTCACACAGCCCATATGTGTGAGGATGGCTTTTGACTCCATGCAGACTTGTTCCAGGGGGCAAGCTCCTAATTGCTCTGTTCTAGTGTCTCATTTTTAGTTCAATAAGATGAAATACTGTTTATGAAGTCTCTGACATACTGTCAGGCACATAGTAGAGACTTAATGACTGATTATTGCTGCTTAGTCTCCAAATATCTTTTCAAAAAGAGATTACATCTGTTGGTATGTAAAAGTCAACATCACTCATGTCACCTCCTATTTCAAGATGTTTCTATTTTGAGAAATTAAGAGAACTGCTCATGGGTACATTTTAAATGTTTTCTATTCCCTGTTCCCATTCAACACAACTCAAAGCCTGTGTGAAAATGCAGAAGTATATAGTTCTACAGAAGGCAAAGGCAGTAAGCAATTGTGTTGTTAGTCTGTGAGATACACTCATACCAAGTCATGAGTGTTAACAAACTTTATCCTCACAAATAATAGGGGTGGGGTTGCAATTCCTAATTTACAGAAAACAGAGTATCACTAGAATTAAGTTTAACTAGTAAAGAACCTAAGGAGCAAAGAGTATAAAGGCACCCAACTTATCAGTGAACAGTGTTTAACCAAGATTTCCCCACACACCCAACTTAGAAGCAAAGCTTAGTATTCACTCTTTACTTCCCACTGATGCCAGATACTATGCAGAAAACTCCACTGGACGGTGTGAGAGGTGTGACAAGACCTGCAAGGCATGCCGGGGTCCGAGGCCCACAGATTGCCTGTCCTGCGATCCATTTTTCTTTCTGCTCCGCTCCAAGGGAGAGTGTCATCTCAGCTGCCCACGGCATTACCATGCAGACCAAGAAACACGGGCTTGTGAACGGTGCCACCCGACCTGTGACAGATGCAAGGGTAAGGTGTCCTTCCTGCTCGGCCCCTCGCTACCCTCTGCGCTTGGAGGTTCCCTCACTTGTCAAGCCTACTGGCAATGCAGCATCAGCACCCTCTGTTCTCTCTCAGCTTCTACGTCTGCCTTCTATCCTGAGCTGCCTCTGTCCATCCTGAGCCAACCCTATACTGCACTGCTGCTCCTCAGGTCTCCCATCCTTCAACCCAGACATGGGTGTTCTCTCTTCCGGGAAGCATTTTCTACCTTCTAACATTTGGATCATTTATTACTTTAGTGTTTTAATTCATTTATTTTAAAGATTTCCAATTGTTTCTTTTTCATATCCACCTATTTTCCCATGTTTTTGAGTTTCATAATTATTTTTTGTGAATTTTTTAAAGACTTATTTTATTTATACGTACAAGAACTGGGGTATGGGTCAGAAGCAGGGGGTGAGAGGAGTCACCAGAGACAGAGCGGGGACCAGAACAGGCAGATCGACTGAAACACACTGCTGAGGGGATCAGCGGGCGGGCAGGAGAGGTCTGCTGCACCATGTGGGTCACTCCCCTGGCTGGCGGCAAAGATCAAATTTGTGCTACAATGGCCGTGTTTTGCTTCACAGTGCATTGCCCAATCCACTGCGCCACCGGGGAGGCCCCATTTTTTGTGACTATTATGTCTTCAGTTTTTTTGAGCATCTTTAGCCAACTAATTTTTAAAATAGTTGTCTTTTTTATTAAATAACAATATTACCTGAGATAAAATCACATTCTAATTCTTGATTTTGTCATCCTTCTTAGCATTCAATTTATCCATATAATTTGGAATTTGGTCTTGTTTTATTTTTTTAATTAATTTTTACATTTTAAAAGGACAGGTTCATTAGGAAAAGGAGAAAGAATAATAGTCACCTAGTCACATGCGGGCAGGACAGCTTCCATCTTGTCCCCCAGTACCCAGTTGCCAGAGACAGTAACCAGGACATTACCCTCCACCCCTCTCTCAACATCCCACATTCAACTGTCCTCAAGTCTTGTCAAATCTACCTTTTAAAAAATAAAACAAAAAATCTACCCTTAGACATCTAAGTGTACCATCTCCTCCTGGTATCATCATATCACTGTTTTGGTTTAGACTCTCACCAATTATTTAGAATAATTGAATTGTTCACCAATGTCTTAATTGGTCTTCCTGCCTCCAACATTAGCCACTATATAATCAACCACTTCTCTACTATGTTCCCAGATTGATACATGACAAATATTGTAAACAACTCCTCTGCTTAAAATGACTCTCCATTGATTTTAGGATAAATTCTTAGATTAGCAGCCTTGCATATCAGGCTCTTAAAGTGGCACTCTATCTCCAACCACATCTTCCCCCAATTCTCTAATTGAGAAACAGAGACTGAACACCTGAGCCAACCTTGCCCTGCCTCCCTCTGGAACATTCTCTCCAGCCTGCTTAGCCTCGCTATTCTGTCTGATCCATTAGAGTCAGCATCTCCTCTAGAAATCCTTCCCAGACCCTGACTGCTTCCCCACATTCTGTGTTCCCTTATAGTCTGCATTGACTCATTCATTTATTTACTCAAGAAATATTTATCCAGCAGATGCTCCAGACAATGTTCATATAACTATGGGCAAGACAAAGGGCATATTTTGTAATTGTTTACTTAGCCTCAGTCTCCTCAGACTGAGATCCTCAAAAGGTACAAATTAATGTCTTACCTTTGTGAGTGGCTTCAAGGGCACCTCAGGGCACATGGTGGCTGGGAGGCTTCGCCTGGGTCTTTGGGGACCCTCTGCACTTGGGCAAGTGCAACAGTGGCCTAGGATGCAGGCAGAGCCTCAACTAGGGCAGTGGCTACCACAGTTCACCACACATTTGAGGCAATGGAGCTCTTCCCTCCCTACGGTCTCTGCCTCAAGTCCATGACTTGAGGTGACTATGAGAGTGGCCCTCCAACAGCCGAAACTGTCCCGGAGGTTCATACCCAACTGGGAGGTAATGGAAAAGCTGGGCCTACTGCACAAGCGTCACTGGAATTTCCAAGAGCACCTTGGTCTTCATCCGCTTGACAGAAGGACAGAGAATGTAAGTCTGATGAAGCCTTCCTGTCCCTCCTCCATTGCAAGAACATTAAGCCCAGAAGTTTCTCCAACGGCCAGAAGGTACATGCAGACACATTCAAAAACGATTTTCCCGGCTGCCGTGCCTTCCTTAGCTTCCTTCCACAGTTTGTCAAGGATCTGAACAAAACGACTATACAAACAGAAGCCAGACACGATTCCTCTGGAGAAGCTGCCACACAAAAGCCAAGGGGAGGAGTTGCTCGAAGCCCTACAAAGAGGTTCTCCTGAACATTTGTGAGAAGTTTGGGGAAATACGGAAGGTCCCCGTGCTGGGCCATACCTGAAGAGATGACACAGAACCTCCACGCCTTCAGTTTCGGGGAACACTTCAACATGGAAACTTAGGTATGTCTGGTCGGACGCTGACTTCACGCAAGCCGGGAGCGCCTTACCCAGGATGCAGCTCGAGTACAAAGGCGCGCACCTGCGACGTGAAGGTTTCTGTTGATTCCACCGAACAATTGAGCTTTGCCTCAATTAAGAAGCTACAGCTTGAGAGGCAGATACTTAAGAGGCTGAATTAACAAAGAAGGGATGGAGGAGGGGCGGGAAGCACAGAGAGAAGGGCAGACAACAAAAGGAAAGAAACAGAAAGAATTAGAAGCATCAGAGTGGAAAAAAAGACGCTTCTCAAGCAGGATCTTGAAGCTACATGCAAAAAAGTAGACACAACTACAGAAGGAAAAATAAACTAAAAAGCAGGAGCTGCTGCGGGCTCATGCCGTCCATCACCCTAATTGCAGAGCAGCTGAGAAGAGCCACAGTGTGGGGTCAGGTGTGGTCACTCTTGATCCCTAGCCCACTGCATGCAGGCCATGTGCTCTGTGAGGCCACGTGAGCTTCTCTGAAACTCTGGGTCACTGTCACAGCCTCCCCTTTCCTTGGATGGTCGTACCCAACCTAAAAATAAAGTCTTAATACTGGGGGTTGCAAGGAGGGAGGGAGAGAACAGGACTTTAGGAGAATGCTCTATTAAAAACTTTGTGTTGAGAGATACTCAGTAACAAACATTAAATTACTGTCAGCTATAAACCCTTGTGCTAGGGACAACTAAGCTAATCTGGAGCAGTCAGGTGCTTTGCTTTCAGTCTGATTTTCTTTTAAGCATCTCACAGTGTGGTGCATCAGATCCATGGAAATAGAATGCAAGCCCCGTACAAATACCTTTAAGGTTTTTAGTAGTCACATTAAAAAGTAAAAATAAACAGGTAAAATTAACTTTAAGAGTTTTACTTGGCTACAGTACCCCAAATATTATCATTTGAACATGTAATTACTATAAAAATTAAGATATTTTACGTTCTTTTTCATGCTGTCTTTCAGATATGATGTTTATTTTCCATTGACTACACAACTCAAGCTGGATTTATCTCATTTCAGCTGCTCAGTAGCCACATGTGGCTTGTGACCACGGCACTGGACAGTACATCTATAATTTAGAACAGTGGTTTCCAACTTTTCAAAGAATAAGCCTTCCAAACAAACTGCGTTTAAGTAATTAATCATGTGACCTTTTTAAAAATTTTTTTCACTCCAGAGGCACATATCGTTGGCCCTCCAAACTTCTAAGCAAAATAACAGATGAGAGAATACTTCGAATTGGGCGTGGGGTGGGAAGGTGATGGAAGTTGTCCTTGTTGTTGGCCATATCATGGCAAATGTTGGTTTTTTTGGTCAGTTTTTTGTTTTGAAAAGCTGACGGTATCCCTGATTACTACATTCCTAGCTATGTGGGAATCTTACTTCCAATTGGGTTGCCAGATAAAACACAGCAGGTCCTGGAATAACATTGTTTTGTTCAACGTTGTTTCATATAATGTCGATGAAGAAAAAAATCAGTTCTCTGCCAGGGCCATTGTTTGTGTGGATTTTTGCACTGTGTGGACTGTTTGCACATTCTCCCCATGTCTGCATGGGTTTTCGCCAGTACTCTGAGTCCTTCCACATCCCATAGCTGTGCACAGTAAAGGTTCTTTGCCAAATCTAAATTGTCCTAGTCAGAGAGTGTGTGTATATGTGTGTGTGAGAGAGACAGAGAGAGGTGCACCCTGGGATAAAAGGGAGTCCTGTCCAGGATTGGTTCCTGCCTTGCATCCTCAGCTATGGGAATGAACCCATGATCCACAACCCTGAACAGGAAAAAGTGTGTTGGAGAATGAATAAATACAAATTATTGTTTCAAATTTTTGAGTGTTTAGAAATTCGGTGACATTTTTGTGTTCAGAAATGTGTCTTAGGAACTAAACCCTTGCTTATATCAATTAGCCTATGATAAAATTCATTTCATTATACATTTCACTTAAAGTCTCAGTTTCCAAGGACCTAAATGTTAACCATCAGAACTTACTGTACTGTTTTTTTGATTTGCTAGATGACAATCCTAAGTCCTAGCACAGTACACTGGGTTTGCTGGAATAGGGACACTTAGTATCTATTAAGACCCAGAAACCATCTTTAGGAAACATAATGACTCTTGATGTCAGTCAATCAAAATAAGAACACCAGCTTTTAAAAATTTTTACTTGGGGAGTGTAGTAATTATTATTGATGCTGTAAGTGGAATTTGAAAAACTATAATTTTCTATAATTGGATTTGAGATTTCCTGGGTGGAATAAAGATGATTATTTTGAGCATCTCATCGCTTCTCGGCCTTTTGGCTAAGATCAAGTGTAGTATTTTGAGCATCTCCAGCCTCAAAAGTTCATCAACACATCCAGACTGTGGAATACTATTCAGTGCTAATAGAGATGAGCTGTCAACCAAAAAAAAAGACATGGAGGAAACTTAAATGCATACTACTAAGCTAAGAAACCAATATGAAAAGGTTATATACTGTATGAGTTCAATAAGAATTTCTAGAAAAGGCAAAACTATAGGGATAGTAAAAAGGGGTGGGGAGAGGGTGAGTATAGATGAACAGATAGGGTGGAAATTATTTTTAGGGGAATGAATACTCCATTATATATTGTAGCTGTTAACCATCAAACTGGATCTTTTCACTCACTCCCAGAAGGCAACATTACAAATCATGAGAATTGTTCTTACATGAAGGAGTTTATTCAAGATGGCCATGGAGTGAATTGGCAGCATATGCTCCCCCAAAACTCGAAAATGACAGGACTACTGGAATTTTGTAAGGGGCAAAGGCATGTGAGGCAACTGCAGTGCTTCCCATTTCCAGATCCAAGGAGGTGCCAAGCAGGCTAGGCAACAAGAGTCAGGGGTTTGACTTCCCCATCAGGGGAATGTTTTCTAGACAATTAGCTGAAGGTTTGTTTCTGATGCCACTACCAGCCCTGGAGGGACACAGATTAATTTTATTAGGGATGTAACACAATCAGGAGTCCACGTTTCCAAGAACACAGGTGGAACCATTAATGGTTAATCATGAGGAGGGAGTAGGGGGTACAATTCAGCAAGTTAAAAGTTAATTCTGCTTATTCCTAAATTTTTTAGTCTAGGAGAGTTTTTATTGCAAAATGCAGGGAATCTGGGTATATAATGATGGCTCTATAGTATTATATATTTATCCCAACCCATAGAATATGCAACATCTAGATGAGCCCTAAGGAAAACGATGGCTTTTGGGTAGTTATGATGCATCAATGTAAGTTCATCCTTGGTTTAAAAAAAAATCATGAATGTTGATGATAATCAGGGAGGTTATGCACGGGTCAACGGGATATGGCCTACTAATGTGAACCTTAAACTGCTTGAAAATAATGAAGTACTCCAAAAATTTTTTATCAACAGTCTCCCCAAGATTCTATTTTAAGAATGTCTGGGTATATTTGGGTGAATATTGAAGCCATCCTGAGTGTTTCTAGCTCCCCATCCTGGATTTGACTTGAACCCCAATGGTAACTTTTGAACCTTTTTATCTTTGACACTCATTTCTTCTGCTGTCCTTTCTTCACCATTCTTTATATGCCCCTTGATGGTTAAGGAATTTTTTTATTCTCCTCATTTTGCATTATGAAAATGAAAAAATTCAAGAATTTCTATTGAGTTATAAATTAAGTGATGAGAAAGGGGGATAAATTCGCCCTTCTTAGCTTTCATAGTTAAATATGAGGATGCATGAAAGCTACAGGAACAACTTAGAAACCTAACAAGTAATTTACCAACTACATTGTATTTCACTCACATTTGACCACTTGATAATTTTAAGATGCATAACAAAATACTAAAAACATGGATCTAGGAGAGCACACTAAGGCCTAATATGTATCTTTGGGTACTACTGGCTCCACTATAATTAACTCATATTTTGCCTTCATATGTTTAACTTTTTATATATCCTCATCACAAAATTGTTAGAAATCCAGGCTGGGTAACCAGAGCACCCAAATCTCTCCTGTGTGGAATGACACTATGGGCAAATCCCAGGATTACTCTTCACTGGTGAGTTCATCCCATGGGCGTTTGTCCTAGGAAGAGCAGATGAACTCTTCTGAATTTTAAAGCTATGCCAAAGCCGTCTTTTTTAGTCCCCAGTCTGCTGCAGAGCCTTAGAAGTAATGGCAGCTATCAGGTATTAAAATGAAAACAATACTAAACATTCTGGAAATTAACAAACTGCCTTTTGCAAGACTGAGTATCCCAAGTATGGAGATTTTGTAATAAATCAATTAGAAGATGTAAATGGAGTCACTGATTATTTGGAGTAATACCTTTGTGGGTTGTGAGGATCTAGATCTCAGCCAAATTTCTGGTGGACTTCTGACAATGCAATCAACCTCAAGGCACACATTTTGAAAGCTAATCTTTTTACTGCCTTTCCTGCTCTTTTAATATTTTCTACTCTTTTTCTTAATTACAAAAAACCCAAATTTTATATTTTAAAAATTAGAGTAAAGCTTCTAAGCCGTATTTTAGAAAAATGTAGGGTAGGAAAAAGAAGTAAGTAGGGGGAAATTCATTCTTTCATTAAAGACCACAATTATGTTCCAAAACATGTAGGAAATTCTGCAGGAAGCTAGAGGAAAGATGAAAAGAAAAGAATTTTGAATTTATAGCACTATAGTCAGTCCCCAGCCTAAGAAGCAACCAGGTAGTAAAGATTTACTCTCTAAGCTGTTGTTTAGAGCTCAGATTCATTTGTTCACAGAAACAATATAAATGATTGAACTTGCAGATCAAACATGAAAAGTTATTTACCTCCATAGTGAAAGTGAAGCACAGACTCATGTTTCTGGTTGAAGTTCAACCGACCACACTTTATAATATTGTTCTGCTAGGAAGACTTATATCAAGTTCCAACCCCACAACACTGGATGCATTCCGTACCTCGTCTATCTCCTTATTCTAGTCTGAAATTCTCAGCAGAACGCCAGGGTCTACCTAACAGAATAAACTAGAGCTTAGGTCTCTTGCTTCCCAACTCTTTCCAGAAGTTATCCCTTGATATCTGCATTGGAGGAAAAGCAGTGTCAGTCATTTTGTGATTTCTGACTTAGGGGTAAGGGTTATTGCCTGAATAGGTCTGAATAGGTTCAGACCTTCTCTATGTGATGGGTAGATAAAATGATAGAGCTCTGTGAGTTAACAAAGCTGAATCTGAATCATAGCTCAACCATTACCTATGTAACCTTAAATGAGTGGCTTTACATGTCTAGGCCTTAGTTTTCATGCATTTAAAGAATAATAAATTGCTTCCTGCCTGTGGATGCCACCAAGGAAGCACTGTAAAAGTCTCCTGTCACTGCCATCATGTCTAAGTCAGAAAGAATCTCTCAAGAAGCCTGGGTAGCTGGAAATTCTTTGAGCTTTGAAACAACCAATGAGAAGTCACTTAGAGCAATGGGAAATCCTCACGGACTGTGTAGTAATGAGAGGTCTAAACACCAGGTGAACCCAAGGGTTTGGATTTGCCACTTATGCACCGTGGAGGAGGGGAATGTCAAGCCACATGGGTGCATGGAAGAGTTGTGGACCCAAAGTGGCTATGTCAAGAAAAGATTCTCAAACACCTGGTGTTCATTAACTGTGAAAAAGATTTTTGTTTGTGGCATTAAAGAAGATGCTGAAGAACATTGCCTGAGAGATTACTTTCAGCAGTCTGGGATAATGGAAATTCTTGAAATGTCTGATCAAGGCAGTGGCAAGATTTAAGACTTTGCTTTTTTGATGATCATGATTGTGTAGACAAGCTTGCCATTCAGAAATACCACACTGTGAGTCGCCACAACTATGAAGTAAGGAAAGTCATCTAAGTAAGAGATGGTCAGTGCTTCATCCAGACAAAGAAGTCAAAATGTCTCTGGAAAATGTGTTGGCGTTTATATAAGTGTTTTGGTGGGAATGGCAACCTTGGCTATGCAGGAAACTTCAGTGGTTGAAGTGGCTTTGGTGGCAGTTGTAGTGGATGTAGTAGTGGTGGGGATGGCTATTATGGACTTGGTAATAATGAAAGCAAATTGCACGTGGTAGAAGCTATACAACTATCAATCTTCAAAGTTTGGACCCATGTGTAGGGTCAGAGAACTATCAGGTCTTTCCACCCTCCCACCACTGTGATGATGGACACCTGCGGTGCTGCGAGCATTCCAGGGTGGGCATGCGCAAGTGGGCGCACGTGAGTTGGACACGGGCTTAAATGGGTGGCATCATGAGGACACCAGAATGAACAGGACCAACCAACAGCGAGAGCACCAACGTGAGCAGCAGCAGAGAGAGAGAAGCAGCAGCTGAGAGAGTGAGCTGTGCCAGGGGCTGGGAGGCCTGCCAGCCTCCCGGCCCCCCGGCACCCATGCCTGCTATGTACCTGGCCACCTCTACTAATAAAAGTATGAAAAGCCACCGAGGGCTCCAAGACTCCCTTTCCTTGACCCGTCTTCCCAGAACCATCCCGAACCTGCCCAGTGTGCCACCCTTCCTGGCTGCTACACCATGAAAGAAGGAAACTTTGGAGACAGATGCTCTGGCCCCTATGGTGATGGAAGCCAATACCTTGCCAAGCCACAAAACCAAAGTGGCCGTGGTGACTTCAGTAGCAGCAGCAGTAGCTGTGACAGTGGCAAAAGGTTTGAATTAATCTTTAGGAAAGAAAACAAAGCTGAGCAGGAGAGGAGAGTCAGAGAAGTGACAGGGGAGCTACAGGTTACCACAGACTTCTGAACTCAGCCAAACACAGTGGGCCTCACCTCCACTACAAAGTAGACACATTTTAGACAATAGTCTTATTCATGAGCAAAAAACTCAAGGACTGTATTTGTGACAAATTGTGTAACTGGTTATTTTAGTTTCTGTTCTGTGGAAAGTATAAAACATTCCAACAAGAGGTTTTATTTTATTTTTTTAACATGTATTTTTTTAAATCAACTTTTTTATTTTCTAACTCCAACAAAAGGTTTTAATGTGGTTTTGTGGGTTTTTTTTTTTTTTGCAACCATGCTAGTAATCACTAGATGCAATAGTCTGATTATGAAAAAATGTGCCATGCAAAGTTAGTCTACTCTGAATCCATGTTGGTAAAATACCCGCACGGTATGAAGTTCAATATCCTTCAGGATGATGACAGATTCCACTTGAAATTTATTTATAACCTTCTTGGCTAGAGAATTCATTGTTTTCAGAAATCTTGGTGTACTTGAACTCAGAGTTACTGGGAAATACCTGGCGTTCACCATTAAAAGGGACACCCAAGCAGAGTCATGGGGTTTCTTTGGTCACTGATGATTGCTGGCCCATCCTATGCAATCTATTTAAACTGACTTATAGGATCAGATAAAGTTAAGGATAGGAATGAAACATATATTGTTAATTAAAGTTTAAATTAATAAATGATTTACTATCATCTTGAAAAAACTAATAAAAATTTATAAAGAAATAGAATGTCAACTTTGAGTTTACAGCTCTAAAGAGAATTTCAAAGGACTCTATCACCATCACCACCATCCTTCCAAAATTAAGACCCCATGGATAAAATAATCTGCTAAATTCCTTTAGTGCTAGCATTTTAGTTCAGTGTTGTTTCTCAATTAGGAATTGCCTTATCGTGATTTACTCACCAACTGAGGATTGGGGCCTTTCAAATCAGTTAGTATCATCCTCTACCATTATCCCAAACAATCAGCTGAATCAGAAATAAAATATTTTATAGCATTTCTACATGATTTACCATCTCCGGAAAATTTTTCCTCTTGCTATAATAAATGTTTTGGCATCTCCCAGTTCTCAATTCCAAACTGAGAGTTTACATTTCTAGGTCTTCAAGTAGTGTTTTGTAAACTTTGTCCACCCATCACATCCTCAACAAATTCACTCTTCAACTTACTTGGCATATCCTTGCCCCTAAGTGTTTTGGAGCCAAGATAGAGGTCACTCCAATAAATCTGAGAGTTGTTGTTTTTTTTTTCTTTCAGGAAAAGGAGCAATGGACTGCCTATCCTGTGTATGGAACTACCACCTGTTGGGAGGAATCTGCTCTTCGGACTGTCTTGTGGGGAAATACAGAGTGGGAGAGGTACTGAGGGCTGGGTGTAGTGTCCTTTCCCCAGAAGGACAGGAGCTACTTTTTGGGTGGCATCCTAGGCAAAGTCAATGAGTTCTAAAGATTCCTACATTTGCTATAGTTCAGATTTAATATTTTAATGTCTTTTATCATTGCATCATGAAACAATGGTACTATCCACCTATAGCCTTAATTTTAGTCAAAGGAACCAGAATATCTAAGATAGATAGTGGGGAAATTAAGTAAAAAGGACCTCAGAATTAACACCATATCCATGACTTAGAAGTTTCAGATCTACATAGGAAAACAATGTCAGAAATAAGAAGTCTTAGCCCTCTGCTATCTAACTTGAAATATCCTATATTGGTCTTTCATTTCCTCCAGCCTTTTACTGGGTATTAAGAGAGATATATTTTTCATTTGCTTGGATTTTCTGAGTCCCATTCACTTCTGAATTGTGCTTCCAAACTTGAGAAATTAAAATAAGTACTTCCGTGGGAAAATTAATACTTCCCAGCATATTCAGTTCTGACCTCTCTTTAAATTCTGACAGTTAGCTATAGTTATACTTTAGAGAGAGTAATATTCAGAGAGATCAAATAATTTGCTAAAGATCACCTGAGCAGTAAATAACAAAGTTGGGATTGAACACATCCTAGTCCAGGACTGCATGAGACAACAATAGCTAAAATATGTCATGGTGATCAAAAAGGCAATTCTCATTCACTCTTTTTATATTATACCATCTTTCAAAAGCACAGAAGTGAAGTAGGGAGCTATCTTTCCTCATCTATTTTCCAGCTCCAGTAAAGGAGCAATTTGTTGGGAGGTGGGGAAGACCATTTCCTCTTTGACTTTTTTTCCATTGAGATTTAACTGCTTTAGTGAAACAGTTGCAAGTTACATTCTTCTAAGGCAGTGCTAAAAGAAGCTAAAAACACAGAAAAGCCAAATTGGTAATATAATTTAATGAGCGTGTTGAATAAAAGAAAACTTCAGTGAAAGCTTGATGAAAAGTAGGAACTGCTATTTCACCCATGGAATTAGTGACATCCAGCAAGTATTGGAGATTGTATCAAATAGATCACGAGTGCACTATGACATTGCCACATGTGAGTAATGAATCCAGTGTTGACAATTCATCTAGTTATTAAAGAGAAATTAGGACTAGATTTATGATATGTGGGGAATAGATTGAAATTTTTTTAAATATGAAGGTTAATGTAGTATAGAACAGACAAAACTTGTACTTGAAGGCACAGCACCGGAACTGTCCATTTGTAAGTAGGCTATTATTCTAAGTCTGTTCTCCCGCTATTGTTACTAGCAGATGTCAGAGGGAAAGGCTCAACAATGGTTCCACCCACGTTGGTTCTATCTTTCTCCCTGCACAGTTAAAATGAACTCAGAACAAACCAGCTTTCTGTTGTCCCCCGACTTGGTTCCCCCCATTATGGAGTCAAGATGGAACTCCCACCTGGAACTCCCGAGTTTGTTAATCCCTCTGCATTCAGAAGGACTCTCCTGATTGTTCTTAACAGGGAGAGAAGTTTACCTGTGAACAATGCCACGAAAGTTGCATAGAATGCAAGGGACCTGGTGCCAATAACTGCACTGTGTGCCCTGCCAACCTGGTGCTGCAAATGGATGACAACCGCTGCCTACGCTGTTGCAATTCCTCTGATCCCAGCGATACCCAGGAGTGCTGTAACTGCCAGAAAACCACAGGTGAGAGCGGAGGGAGAGCAGCCTGAAGAAGGCAGGCATGTCCTCAGGAAGCTAATGGGAGCCATGGGGGAGAGAAGGATGGGATGTTCCAAAAAAGCAATATGTCTACTTTTTAATTGGATCCCCATTAGGCATCCACAGTATTCAGCTTCACGTTCATCATTTCATTTACCAGTGGATATTATTAATCCTATTTTACAGTTGAGGAGACTGAGGCGCAAAGGGATTGATTAGCATGCCCAAGTTGACATCAATGTTAAGAGTCTCACCTGGAATTTGAATATTGGTCCTTTGGACTGCAAAGTACACATTCCTTTCACTGTTGTATAGCCTCTAAAATTAGATAGAGCTTAAGAAGGTCTAGAATTTCATCTTTGTCATTTACCTTATTCCCTTTTTAATTCTTCTCTCCTGGGAAAAATCAACTAAAAAGGAAACTGATGCTAATATTATCTTGAAGCTATTGAAGAATCATTCTGAGGATGATGAAATCTATACCTCTCAGAGATTTAATGCATTTAGAAATGAACTTTCACTGAAGGTTAAAAAGAAACAAAACCCCTTTTACCAATTCTTAGTCCCTTAACTATCTCCCACCTACCCCTAATCCCATCCATGTGGGTATTTTGTCAATGTACTCAAAAAGATCTCACATGGAGTGATTGCTTCTAAAAAGAAAAATATGTATTCTTAAAATAATTCCCTAATCCAGAAGCAGATCATTTCCTTAGGATTTAGATGTTTCATTGTCTGATAAAAAAATCATATTTTAGTAACTTATCCACTTATAGGTGTAGAAAAGCCAAGGCCCATAACAGCTACTAGCTATTTCTTTTTATTTATCAGCCTTTTCTACTAAATTCTAAATAACATCTTTCCAACATCTAATTATTTTTCTTTCTTTCAGTTTTTCCACCTTAAGAGCAGTTTCTTTCCCTAGTTCTTCATACACATCCATTTTTAGAGCCTGACTAGCTAATACTCAGCTAGGAATAATAATCCTCATTCAATGGCTTTAAAGGAAACTAAACGTATGTGGGGTGCAGAGTTTAGTTTCCACAACCCTGTTCCACAAAGAGTTATTTAGTCAACTTTCCTGAATTTTACATGACTTTCGAAGCTCTGCCCAGACCAAGTCTGCAGAAGTCTACATACTCTTGATTACCTGCTCCTTCTTCACTGAAGTCTTCTGCCCCTTCAGAGAAACCAAATCACAGAGGTTGACCCTGACCCTGCAGACATAGGACTAGAGACTAGAAAGACATGACTGCACATTGAGACAACCTGGAGAGGTCTCAGTGATTCTCCTGCCTGCCTCAGGAAGCATTTACCATCCCCCCCCCCAATACCACACAGTTTGCTTCTCCATCCCTCTGGTGATATGACCTTTCCCCCAGGGAAGAATTCTGCGCTGATATTGTTAATGATGATAGCAATAATGACAGTGCTGTTACTTCATAAGAGGAAAGTCTGCTTGATAGACAAAATCCCATGAGAAGGAAAGTTAAAATAGAAAACGTGTTTATCACTAGGGAAAAGAGAACACTATAGTGGTTATGAATCAGATATAATTGGCCAATATTTAATAAGCAAAAGTAATTGCCCCTAAAATATTTGGCAGCAGTTTTATATCTATTAAACTAGTGTGTGTAATGTTCCTAGAATCGCTCATAAAACAATTGTGGGGCTAGACCCAGGTGGTTCAAAATGCACTGTGTGGGCCTCCCTGGTGGCGCAGTGGGTTAAGCAACGCACTATGAAGCAAACCGCAGCCACTGCAGCATGAGGTCGATCCCTGCTGCCCGCCAGGGAGGGGACCCACATGGCGCAGCAGACCTCTCCTGCTGTGCCCGCTGCTCCCCTCAGCAGTGTACTTCTGTTGATCTGCCTGTTCTGCTCCCTGCTCTCTGTGGTGAATCCTCTCACCCCCCCCCCACACACACCTCTGGCCTGTACCCCAGTGCTTGTATGCATAAATAAATAAGTCTTTAAAAAAAAAATACACTGTGTATTTAAACTTGTACATACAACATAAAACGTGCTAGTTTGTTTTCTCTTCCTCTAGTTATCACAGACTCCCTTTCAGACTCTTATTTGTAAGTTAAAGAATAGCAAAATAAATACATAAATCACCTAAATCATATTACCTGAGTGAGTGAAATATAACAAAAATAAGCTCATTGCTGAAATTATGCCTTAATCTTTCCTTCTGTGACACTGTTTTGTTTTTACTCTGTGTTCTCAATAAAGACATCAAGACAGGTTAATTAATGATGGGAGCAGAGCTCTCAATTTCAGAAATCTTAGTTATAATTGAAGAAATTCAATTCACTGAACTTGGTAATCAGAAATGAATGATTCCCTTCCTGCTAGATTAGGGCCACAGAACACCAAAAACCAGTTGTCAGTATTTTGCCTTACTCTCTCCAGACATGGAGTTCAAGTTCTGATTACTTCATAATCTTTTACCTCTGACAATGTGGCAATTCACTTCTTCTCTCCATTTCCTCAACTGTCAAGCAACAGATGAACCTAAGTCATTTTTAAGCCCACATACAACAATAAGAGTCAATGGTTTGATAAATAATCTGCTCCCACCCTTGAATGAGATAATCATGTTGGACCAGGCTTAAAAGTAGCTCATGAAAGGACTCAGTCTTATTAAAAAAAAAAAAAAGGACAGTTATTTAGCATAAGTGGAACATGGCCCAGAATGGAAAATTTTTCTCAGGAAGGCAATTGAACAATCAGTTGGTAAGTTTGGGCAATTAGTGATTGACTTACAGGTGTGGGTTGAGAAGCGGCTGGTTCCCTTTGGACTTACATCCTGAAAGGGTTTGTTGGTCTCCTCAGACCATTACTGGACTCCTCATGGAGTACACACTGCAATTCTACAGAGTGATGTGTCCTCAAAAAAAAAAAAAATCAAAGACTGTTAATCTGCCAATTTAGATATGGAAATAAAGGCAAGTATTGTCCTCATTCAATATCTTCTCTCCCCTCTTTACCCTTTCTATTCTCCCTTTGGGAACATCTTCCAACAGATGAATGCATCTTTCGAGAAAGTGAAATTGGGCCTGCTGCTGCGCATTTCAAGACAGCTCTGTTCATCACCTCCTCAGTCATGCTGGCACTTCTCTTAGGGGCAGCTGTGATTGTCTGGAGGAAATCTCGGGGCCGAGCCCTGGCAGCACAGAAGGTTCGCTATGAAAAGCTAGCTGACCCTAGCAGGTCTTACTCCTCCTATAAGAGCAGTCAGCTCCAGAGCACCAGCTTTGAAAATCAGGTGATTGAGTACAGAGACCGGGACTATGAAGATGAGGATGACGAGGATGATATTGTCTACATGGGCCAAGATGGCACTGTATACCGGAAATTTAAGTATGGGCTGCTGGATGATGATGATGATGACAATGATCTAGAATACGATGATGAGAGCTACTCCTTCCAGTAAATATAGGCAACCCCTGACCCCACCCAGTTCACTCACAGGCTTGTGTGCGAGCATTAGTTTTGGGTTTTATCCCCACACTCCAGGTTGACGTAGGGGTGTTTGTATTCATCTTCTAAACCACGAATCCAACTAGAGTATGTAAGAATGCTGAAATATTTTGTTCTTCTTTTGAATGACTAAACTCAATAAAACATAATTGTTCAACCATAATTGAAGAACAAGGATAAAATTCAGAGGAATTGTCCTGAAAATAATATGTCAAGACACAAAACAAAGGAAGTGAAAACAAGTAAATTTGTACAAATTGTTTAACATGATTTTAAATAAATAAGAAGCAGTCTTATTTCTCAGCTGCATTGTAGAGATATAAAATTTCTGCTTGTCAGTTCTGGTGAGGAAGTCAGCTCCCCCCTAGAATTCTAATATTTCTCAAAATTATTTGAGGGATGAGGAGAAAAAGAATTGTTTGCCTGAGGGAATTTTTCCAAGTAGCTGTCTTAACATTTCTTGGAAGGATGAACTCAAGACTGCCTCTGGCATGCAGAAAAGACCACCTCCACTGAGACAGGTTATGAACCATTTAGAGATGAAGAAAGAGGAAAGAGTGACATTACAACCAAGGAACTGTGTGTCCATTAATCTGGCTCCTCTACAACTTACAGTCATAATTCTAGAAGCCGAACAAGCCTCAGACAGGAGATAGATGGCAGAAAGTGCAGCAGGAAAGAAAACAGTAAGTTTCCAAGAATTCTAGACCCTCATAATTTTCTAAGAGTGTGTCTGGTTGGAAACATCAGCTAAGCCATCAAATATTAAAAAAAAAAGATGGCAACATTAGTGTAACATAAAATGGGGTAAGATGATCAAAAACTGTCTATGCTAATTTAAAAAAAGACTTTAGCTAGTAAATCAGAGAGCTTTTATCAGTCGCCTGCCACAAAATTTAGACTCTCCAGAGAGAAAGTAGGAATACAATCTAAATGGAAAATCCCAACATCCTGTCTACAAGCTTCATCCAGCTGTCTATTGGCCTTCCAACACTGTCACTGCAATCGTTCTTCCCTTTTCCACTCGTCTATCAAGTATACACTTGGATTAATGCACACCTGATAGTTTTTCTGCTGATAGGAATAGAAAGGGACTTTTGTTGCACAAAATAATTTACCCATGTTCTTACAAATTCCCTTGTAAAGCAGATATTATAAGCACTATCAGAAGTGGAACAGTGACATTTTCAGATGATGGTGATAATTACAAAATGTATTGCATACCTATCATGTACTGCAAGGAAACGAAATAATTCCTTAAAAAAAAAAATCACCCTGGGGCCTTCCTGGTGGTGCAAGGGGTTAAGTCTCAGCACTATGAAGCCATCGGCAGCCACTGCAGCATGAGTTTGACCCCCATACAGGGAGCTGACCCACATGGCACAGTAGTAGACCTCTCCTGTCTTGCCTGCTGCTCCCCTCAGCAGTGTATTTCAGTAGATCTGCCTGTTCTGCTCCCTACTCTGTCTCTGGTGAATCCTCTTACCTCCCTGAACCTCTGACCTCAAACCCAGCTCTTGTATGATAAATAAATAAATCTTTAAAAAAAACAAAACACTGCACTTAATACTATAACTTCATGAAACTGGAAACATCATTAAGCTGTTTTTATTGGAAACCTGAGACTTACAAAAGGCTAAGTAACTACCCCGAGGTCACAGAAATTTAATCAAAATTTTTTAAAAAAGGACACTAAAGCATATATTTTTAATAACCATGCTACATAGACATAAAAAAAAAGAAGCATCCTAAGCAAATAAAGGCATGTCTATTATTTTATTTTATGACATGGCAACTGTAGTATGTTTTCTAAATTCATACATTTTCATTTTTTAAAAAACAATGTATCACTGATATAGGAAATCTCTATGAAGAAGCTTACAGGTTACTTAAGGCCTCAGTGTTTCTTTAGGGAAATTTCTTGCACAGCTACTCAACTCTGCTATTGGGGCACGAGTGTGGCAAACCTAGTTGAGTGAGCCATGTCCCAGCCAGACTTTTATTTATGAATACTGAAATTTGGATTTAAAATAATTTCCTCTGTCATAAAATTCTCCTTTTGAGAGTTTCATCATCGCTTAACAATGTAAAAACCATTCTTAGTTAAAGACATCATAAAAACAGGTGAAAGACCACCTTTGGTTAAACAGACTGTGGTTTGCCTATCTTCTCTTTGAAAAATATGAGACCATGTGTACTGCACACACATAGGCTATGCTTCCTGAAATTCTGATAACTTAAAATCATTTAAAAAATTTATTTGAAGTCCTGATAATTCCCTTTTCAATTTTTAGAAATAAATAAAATACAGATAAGATAGCCCGTCCATCGATAGAAGAATTTCTCATTTCTTGCTGTGTAATTACAGAATGTAGCCTATGGAAATAAATTATTTGTTTATATCATGTTGTTCATCTGCTCTAATAATTCAGAAGCTCTGATAGACTGAGTTTGACATTTCTTTGTGTAGCCTGAAAATCGGTTTCCAAGAAAAAAAATCTGTGTTTATGATACGCAGCTAAAGATTAAATGAGGTCGAGACAGCCTTGAATCTAAGAAAAATTGTGTTTTTGTTACTTTATGTGAGCCTGACAAGAAGGTTCATGCTGTGTATTGGTACAGTTTGACATCTCTCCTTCTTTGTTTTTAGTCATGCCACATTATTCTCAGATTTCATTTGAATACTATGTTAACAACTGTCTAAATAGATAAATATTTGGTTGGAAAACAGTCACTTTTTGGTTTTCTGTTTTCAAGTAACTTGGAAATGTTTTGAGAGCCCTTGTAGACTAGAAATGAAGCAAGAGGCTAGGCAAGAGTTTGGAAGTTTCCAGTTCATAGAAAGTACTTTTAAAATGGGAAGTAAAATTAAATCAAGACCAGATAATGCTATGGGAACTTGCTTATTAAAGGACTATTTCTGAGAACTTTTTATATTGAATATGCTTTACCAAGTAAGACAGTAAAACAATAAAGGAGTGCTGTTTATTTTGTCTTTTAGCTTTCAACCTCCAGTTAGCTATGTTAACCTAAAAATTCAGGAGTCCATTAAAAAGAAAAATTGACTTTATAGGGAATCAAAGACTTGCAATTCAGGATACACAGATTAGGCGGAACCTAAAAGATGCCCTAAGAAGAAACAGTCAGGAGTTTTTATGGGGAGGAAACAGGAAAATAAGTGGTTAAAGAAAAGAGTTAATGTTAGTGAATGTAAACCATTCTTGGCCATGTAATTGGCTAATGATTCCAACCTCTGACAAAAAGTCCACACTCATCAGTCCTCAGGATCAGAATGTCCTTTCCCCTGTTTTCACAAACAATGGGTTAGTTCATGAAAAAAATTGCCATTTGACCCAGTTCAAAAGACCTTTGGCTCAATTCAAATAAAGAAAACTAATACGGTTTTTTTACTGTGGTGTCTTTGCTCCCATTTTAAAATGGCTGTGTGTGTGTGTGTGTTTTTTTTTTTTTTCACATCAGTTATGAATTTTCTCTTCTGAAACAAGTCATTTGCCTTTTAGCCTCATTGTTACTTCTTCAATTAAGTCCTAGTGTTTCTCAACTGGACTTTTCCTACTTCCTTTTGAATTACTGCTGATCTTCAGTCGCTTTTCCCCCCAATTTATTCTCTACCTTGCTATCAAAATTCATTTCTATGTCATCAAATCATCACATTCTGGGCTCCCCATCATCCACATTGATTATGACTTTCAGAATTTTACAAGATATGGTCACTGTCTCTGTTTCCAAATTTACCAATCACATCCATGACCCCTCTATTTCTCAGTTTTCCCTTTTGCTCTCCAATAGTAATTGGAGATTTGCTTCTAGGTTCTCCAAAATAATATTATGTTATGGCATGTGTCTGGGCATACATTGCTCACTCCCCTTGAAATATTTTCTCCCCACCTCAAACAACTGGGAAATTCCTAACCATCTTTTAAGATCATGGTCCTTTATAAGCTCTCCAAGAAATCTTCCTTCACTTTCTTTGAGGTCAATCACTTTCTCACATCTCTGCTGCCTATGTTACAGGATCCGATCTGGAAAAGTAGGTCCTTTGCCCTCTAGGGAAAGAATTCACCAGAGAGGACTAGGTGTATGTGAACCAGGCAAGACTTTTTTCGAGTGACTCATGCATGAGGAAACCAGGGTGGGGAAAAGAGAATTTATCCTGGCTCTTCAGAGTGAGTTAGTCCACGAAGCATGTAGGAGGACAGCAGAATCATAACTTGTTCTGGACGGGCATGCACAGATGGGTTACATTTGCAACTGTGCATGGGTAGCTCCTAGCCTTCTCCTTCCAGGAAACCAAGATAATAATGAGATAATCATTTGTCAGGATCTAATGCTTTTTGCTTTATGGTCAATGTGGTATGTCAAAGTGTTTGGACAAGACTTGCTAGTCCATGCTTTAGCCCACATGGACTTTTATTTAAAAAAAAAAGATTTATTTATTTATTTATGCGTACAAGAACTGGGGTACAGGCCAGAGGCACAGGAGGGGGAGGTACGTGTGAAAGGATTCACCAGAGAGAGTGGGGAGCAAAACAGGCAGATTGACAGAAATACACTGCTGAGGGGAGCAGCAGGTGAGACAGGAGAGGTCTGCCACACCATGTGAGTCACTTCCCTGGCCGGAGGTGAGGATCAAACTCGTGCAGCAGTGGCTGTGGTTTGCTTCATAGAACAGTGCTTAAACCCATTGTGCCACCAGGCAGGCCCCTAGCCCGTGTGTATAAATAGGACTTGAGACAACTTATCCTACTGGCTCACAATTTCTTTTCTCTCAGTTGTCTCACCTAGGTATTCTGTGCATATAGTTTTCTACATCACATTGTGATAGAGCAGCTAGACTATATATCTATAAGCACTAAAAGACTGGATACTCCTTGAGGCAGCTATTTCCTTTCTAGAACCTAGCATGGTGCCCAGCATTTATTACATAATCAAGAAATCTTCGTGAAATTGAATTTTAAGAAGACAGGACTGACATACATGAAACAATTAGGTAGTGATGCAAACCGTGTCTTGTAGATGCAGTCCATTCCTATGTGTTCCTGAGTGTAAATGGTAAAAGGATCATTCAAGGTGAGGATGAACAACATGTGATAACTGCAAACTAGAGCAGGTAGGGGGTGGTTCCACAGGAAGAAGATTTGTGCTGGAACTTGATTTGAAAAAGAAAGGGGGTGTGAAGGATATTCCTCAAGGAAGTCACTGGAGTTAACAGATATTAACCTGACCTCGATGACAATTTTATTCACCTCACTGGGCCCTATTGCTCCAGCACAGAAAGCCAACCGACCATGAGTTGTCTCTACTAACTTGTGGCACCACCACGGCAGAATGGTTAGTATTTTAAAGAAATGCTATTTTATTGAGGAGATAGTAAAAGAAGGTTATATAGGAAAGGAAGGAATTCGCACACATGGGGGACATGAGAGGACAAGGGGATGGGAGGCACTGACTGGGTAGTCACAGGATTATTGAATGACCTTCCTGGAATAGTTTCTCTCCTTTGTGTTATCTGTTTAAAATGACCCACAGGTGTTCCTCAGGCTGTGACACTATCTGCATCCTCAGAAGGAACAAAATATAGCTATTAAGCAACCTATTTCTGTGGCCCTAAGGAACGGGACACAGTGCTTTGAACTGAACTGCTAGGTTGGAGGTTAAGGCACAGTTTGAGGACTATTCCTCGACTCAGGCTTGACCACAATAATAGTAATAATACCAGTGCACCAAGCATATATTAATCATTTACCATGTTCCAGGCACTGTTCTTCTAGATGTTGGGAAAATAATCAGATACTGGGCTTTAAGACTGTCTCTGGTTGTAGACACTAAGGAATTTGTAATCTAGTTTGAGAGAAAAAATAAATAACCTCACTACCAGTTTTGATGTCTTTGACATGCCAGGTATGGTCTTAGATCTTTTGTCATATGATCTCATTTAATCCTCTTGACACAAATGCTAGAGAGTAGGTAATATGACCCTTCTTCACAAATAAGGAAATGGAGGCCCAGTGAGGCTACTCAAGGTGTTCTCAGTGTTTGGGAGTGGCCCAAATGGGCTTTGAATCTAAGACTCAGGCCATATTCTTACTGCTCTACCACTCTGCTAATTGAAGAACGAGCCTCGCCTTTTTCAGTAGCTCTGGACCGTGTTGGAATTAGTTTTTGTAGTATGGGATTTGCCATAATGATGAATCACGAGGTGATGCCAGTGAAGTGCCTATGAGATCCTGCAGTTCAGGCGCATGATCATGCCTAAAGGCATAGTGTTGAAAGTCAATGAAGAAATAATCCCATTTAGTTGTATATGTAAGCTATACACACACATACACACGTCTACACATGTGTAGGTGTGTACATACATGTTAATGCATTAAAAAGTATTCATGAAAGAGTCTACCACATAAAAGAAAAAAATCTCAAGAATTAAGAATTTACAAACATGGATTCAGAAGTGGCATCGAATGAGGAGTAAAAGACAACTGTCTAGAAAAATTAAAGATAACTTTAGCTGTGTTTAAAAAAAATCCATTCAGCAGCATTGCATCTGGCAGGTAGAAAGTTCTGCAATGAGTTGTACAAAATGGAAGGTTTTTATAGTTAGAAAGATGGTTGGTGATGCTAATTAGCAAATAAAAAGAAAGTTTATTTCAGGCAAACTACCTTCCCTTAGGGAAGAGAAAAGGGAACATGTAGATTTTCACTAGCAGACCAGAAAACTCTAGATTAACTGGTTCAAAATTCTGCTGTTGGGTATTAGGTTAGGTATTAAAATTAGGTTAGGTTAGGTCTGTTGGGAGAGGCTGAACATTAGGTTAGGTATTAAATTTTGGTGGTGCCCAGGATGACTCCATTTTGGGCCTTCATTTATTTTTTTTAATAAGTGTTTAATATGTGTGTTTGACATTAGAACAGACTCTTCCAAATTCTGTTCAGAGTAAAGATCTGATTGAGAATCGCTCTCACTCCTAAGGGCATGGCCTCTTCAACTCTGCATCCATTCTTTGAATCATTCATAGGCCCAGAAACTTTCTGATTTTTTTCTATCACTACCAATTAGAGAAAAAGTTTTACTTTTAAAAGGCTCCTGTACTTAACCGAGGTCCACTTGGAGAATCTCCCTTTGGCTATAATATATCGTAAGTATAGGCATGCTCTCTCATCAGAATCCCAATCCTGGGGATTAGAGTGAGAATAATCTCACTTGATTATTGAGGAGTTATTTTAGGGGTCTGCCTAACATAGCTGATAAAACCCTTGGAAATCAATTTAGCAAAGTGTATCATGTTTGCTAATGTATGTCTTATTTGAATTTGCCAGTTCTGCTCCAGGAAATATTATAAACAGAACCAAACTTTCCCCCCAAAAAGTTATTTTTTGTTTATAATTGATATCTACTTGACAATACTTTAAGAGTAAGTTTTTAAGACTATAAAATAGACTATAAATATTAAATATAAGAACCAAGCTATAAAGTTTATGTACACTAACATTTCAAGTGTTTTTCTGAAATAGGAAAATAAATTGGGGGAATTTGCTAGCTAAACTGTAGAAAGCAAAGATAATACAAGACATATTATTTACCCCAACAGAGCTTAATACTGAGGTGAAAAATGATGTGTATATGAATAACTGAAAAATGGAGGACACAAACAGTGCAATTAATTCAGAGAAAAAAAATAAAATCATTGTAACATAGAGACTGTTAGAAAAAGCAAACTAATGCATCTACAGGCTTTTGGGAGAGAAAAGTTGAGGGACAACATGCTTAGGGGAAGAAAAGAACCTGTCAAGCTCAGTCAGCAAGAGACACAAAGCTCTGTCTCAACTTTGCTGTGGTTGTAAAAAGCTCTTTCCACAGTAACTTGAAATCACAGTAACTGAATTCTCAGCCCAGTGTGATAAAAGACACCCTCTACTAGGTATATTCAGTAGAGGCAAGGTACACATCAGCTCTTTGGGAGACCCTGCCTTCTTCCACATCATCCCCCTTCTTATGCTTTCCCAAACACCAGTGAGCCTAAGAAATGGGAAAGTTCCACTAGTCGTCAAAAGATACAGACCAAGAGCCAGCTTCATGAACACAACCTCACTTCACTTTCAGTAACAACATCTCCTGCCCACTCATAAACTAAGCTCTTTCTGTTTTCAAGTCTTGGTGGACAATGCCATGATTAGATTGACCATTCTTGTATTCATTTTTCTAGGTTTTGCACAATAGAAATATCATGAGTTTGAGGGAATTAGCGAGTCCTAGGATGAAATTCTGGGGCCAACCCTTTCTTTTGTGCAATCTTGTGCAAATTAATCCTGAACTTCTCTAATTCTCTGTCACTTATGGGAAACCAGAACACCAACTCCCCTAAGGTAGCCTTGCAGGAGGAATGAGATTACAAGGATCTGCTGCACAGAGAGGGTTATGTAAGTGCTAACTTGCCTTCACTCCCTCCAAGTTCATTTTATTAGCAATGAAAGCTTATTAAGAAGATTTCCCTCCCCTGAATGTACTCTTCTGAAAGGATTTGAGAAATAAGATTACATGAGGGAGAGGGAGAGAAAAGTAGACTAACTTGCTGGGTACACTTAATCTGGAACCACAGACACACCCACTCAGCTTGTTAACAAAGCCTTCTTCTCAGCAAAGCAAATGCAGAACAAATGATTTTAAGTAAGCAGATCATTAATTGGATTTTCTTACTTAATAAACAGATTTTTCTTTCTGAAAACTGAGCAGTGATTTGGTCCAAAAGAAGAAAATAAAATGCATTCTTCATTGAAATAATATTCAGGATAAATGGCCATCACTTCAATAAACATACTGGTTAAGTGCTTGACCTTTAATGAAATCTGTTTGTCCCCACAACTTGTCATTCTCTAGAATGCAAACATAATTTCATCCCAGCAGAACGGTTTAACAGAAAACCCATTTATACCTTGATTATCCAAGAAAATCTGTGCTTCTACAATAAACCCTTTCTCCCAAAGCCTTGAAAAACTCAATATTTGAGTCTAGTTAAGAAACCAGTAATAGGGTGTCCCTGGTGGCACAGCGGGTTGAGCGCCACACTGTGAAGCATCCGCTGCACAGCAGAGCGAGTTTGATCCCGGCCAGGGAGGGGACCCACATGGTGCAGCAGACATCTCCTGCCTCACCTGCTGCTCTCCCTCAGCAGTGTATTTCAGTTCATCTGCCTGTTCTGCTTCCTGCTCTGCCTCTGGTTAATCCTCTCACCTCCCGTGACTCTGGCTTGCACCCCAGCTTGTGTATGCATAAAAATAAAATAAAAAATCTTTAAAAAAAAAGAAATCAGTAATAGGCACAGGTGATTTTAGGGGTGTGTGGAGAACATGGGAAAGGAAGGAGGAGGACCATCCAGTCTTTCTCCAGGTGACTTCTACTTTGAATCCACATAGAAAAACCTGTAGGATACAGGTTTGAAAGTGATCTTAGAACAGTTAGGAAAGGGCTTGTCTGAATTGTGAAAACTCTTAAAAGGCATCCCCTTTTACCTCCTTCAGCTTGCAAGCCCAGTGAGCTGAGAGAGCATTGAGAACACACTGTAGGTGGCGTGCGCCTGTGCTTGAGCCCAGTCAAGTGTGCATATACAGCGGGGGCCTGGGCTTCCCATATCATTTTGGAACTGGAGCTGTGCAAAAAGGATGGGCAGAAGCAGGAGATCAGAAAATCAAAATATAATCTGGCGGCTGTAGGATGGTTGAAAGATTATACTAAGGCTGAGTTCCAGGGTCAGATCTCAGACCCACCAGCTTATAAAGGTGGCTAGATCAATGTTTTCAGTATTGATCTCTTCCTGGAACAAAAGGACACAGAAGGCAAATCAAATTGCTAATTAAAACATTAGCCCAGAAAATGGAATCCTTATAAAGGAGCTTTCAGCCAGACTTCATGATACATGTTCCTGGGCTCCTGGTGACAGATGCTCCACAATGCTCCAAGGACAGTGTGTGTCTTCCTCTCTTGGCCTGGGATTGGAATTTTTATTCTCTGTGATTCCTTTGGTCAAACTCCATGCTGAGTCCTTTATTGCTTTTCTAACTTCCATTGCAACACAGCTGTATAACATCTGGTTAACTCCTCTGTCCTGTTTTTCTGTTGATTTTTACTCTTGAAGAGTTGTTTCTGTTTGCTGTCAAATCAATTTCATCCTCTGTAGGTGGATTTCTGATGGCCTTAAAAGACTTGCCTCCTGACATTTGCTTGTGAGGATTAACAGAGTTAAACACATGTGGGGGGGGTGCAGGGGGTGCTACCATCCAAAAATGTCACTTTGGCAAAAGTTTTATTTCACGGGAGGGACTCTGAAGGCTGAGTGGAAGTTGAGCTATTGTGGACAAACATAAGGATAAAAAAGCTCTCTTCCTTAAGGGTGACTCCCTCACTTTCTCAGAAAGACCTAATCTCCTTATATCTCTTCAATGGAGAAGGTTAAGCCTTCCCTGGAAAACTCCCAGCAGCCCTTCCATTTCAACCCCTTCCCCCAACCAGTCTTGTCTCAGCTATTGAAAATGGTATCAAAAGCCAGACGGGGGCCTCTCTAGTGGTGCAGGGGTTAAAGGCTCATGCTACCAAGCTATTGCCAGCAACTGCTCTCCAGCCAGGGAGAGAACACACATGGCACAGCAGGCCTCTCCTCTCTTGATTGCTGCTCCCCTGAGCAGTGCATTTCAGTAGATACACCTATTCTTCTCCCTACTCTGTTGGTGGTGAATCCTCTTACCTCCCACGCTTCTGGCCAACACCTCTTCTTATATGCCTAAATAAATAAAATCTTTTAAAAAGTAATAAAGCCAGGTGGGTGTGACTCAGCATGTTGCTGAATGTGATGTCAATATAGTCAAAGCAACATAGGCTTGCAGGATGCATCAGCTACCTCATCGGCCACCACCCCAGGTGGGTCAAAGAATTTAGACATCAAAGGTGATAGCTTTGAGGGGAAGGAATCTAGAGCTCTTTAAGATCTAGAAGACATCATAGATAAGGAAACACACTGAGTAAGATAACTTGATATGAAGAGGAAAAATTTCTTTTCAGGTCTCAATAGCTTAATTGGAGGAGAGCTGATCTTCAATCCATCTTCACTTCCATCTTAGTTTGGGGCTAACCAAGTCATCCGAGATAATGTATGTGACTGTAACTTATGCACTGTAAACTGTACACTTAAGTGTAAACCTTTGCTGTAGCCATTTCTATAAGTATGTCTTGGCCCTTTTAGAACACACACAGAGACTGGGCTTCACTTATATGCAGTTGTATACTTCTTTCAAGGCAAAAAAGGGGAACAAATCAGTCCTTCTTTAAAATTCCTGGTTTCTACTCCCTCTGGGCTAAAAACAAACTACCCAGTGGGTTTGTTAATCTCATAGGCAACCAGCTTGTTAGTCTTTTGAAGGTGGAGGAAGGGTAGGAAGGTCCAAACTCACCCTGCATGACCTCCCTGGGATTGTGACATCAGATCTCTGTTTACATAGCTGAAGGGCTGGGGATATAGGAGTGGAGGACAGAGAGCACATGAATGATTCAGAAAGCTACTCTACACCCCTGCTCTTTTCTTCCTGCTGGCTTGTCAGCTGTTCCCAGCAGCAAAGAGAGAAGAAATCTGTGAGGTTCTTCTCTGTCATTTGGCGCCATCTGTTTCATTTCTTATTTCTTTCCTCAAATCTTTTTTCAATAAACACTGAAATCGACACCAGAGGATATTTGCAAGAATAGACGCACATAAAAAAAAATTTTTAAGTGACATTGGTTTATCCAATATATAGGTTTCAGGTGTGCAGTTTCAGGAATCAGTATTTGTATATACTACATTATATTCACCACATAAAATCTAATTCCATTCTTCACCATACAATTGACCTCAGTGTTAAGACTTTTGGAGACCTGCAGCATTTGCCAAAATATCTCTTGGGTTGCTGTGTTTTCTGCCACTTCTAGAAGGTATTGGAAAAGATGAAGGCCATTATGCTTTCTTATTTACTGTCTCTGGGTGAGATAAAGAGTTCGTGATTCCTTCCATAGAAATGTGTAAAACACTATTTCCTGGAGATTTTAAATGTGCCTGTCACTACATGGGCTGAGGGATATTAAGTGAAATAGATTAGACTTTCTCCATTCTACTTTGTACCCCTAGTCCACAGCAGGGTGCTAGCACTCAATAGTAATTCCATAAATATTTGTGGAGTATCTATCTGCTCACAGAAACCAGTCTACAGCTGAATAAAACTGGACTCTGAATGCAATCTAGGGAAGAGTTTACTGTGTCTTTTGAGTTATGATGTTACTTTTGACCAGGGAAAGAAGTCACTGCCATTACAACTAGTCTTTACAAATACATACTGCTTTTCAGGTGCTAACCGAAGCACTTTGCGCAGATAAACTTGCTTAATCCATTTCATCATCACAATGATCTTATGATGTAGGTGCCACCATTGTTAGTGTTTTAAGGGTAAGGCACTAAAACACAGGAGGTAAAGTGCAAGGTATCACTTGCCTGAGCCTGCATAAAAACCTGCTCCACGGGCCTTGTTCCTAATCCCAGGATGCAACTCCGTTACTCCTCCAGAACCAACCAGTCTATGCATAGAAAGCAAATAAAAGAGGCTTTCAAACGTTTTTTTGGACTGCCATCTTACAATAAAGAAAATGAAATTTATACCAGCACTCATTTACAAAACTGAAGCAAAAATTCCAAGAAACGAGACTTACCCAAATTACATACCTTCCTTTGTTTTTTTTTTAAAGTTGATCACAATCCATCCACTTCACGTCACACATAGTTTAAAAGACGCTGGGTTAGGAAACCCTACCTGGCTGAACCTGAATTAATTGTGGTTAAAGCATCTTCTCTGAGTTTTCCCTGCTGGAGCAATTCAACTGCAATATCAGCAGTACATCCAAAGCCTTTTAGGTCCTTCAGTCCCTGGGCTTCTTGAAATCATTCCTCTGCCCTCTCTTCTGAGCCACTTTACCACTCCAGGTTGCCATCTGAGGTGGAGTTTCTTGCTGGTATGACTCCAATCACATCTCCATACCTTATCCTGGGGGAAGCATGCTCCCTCTCCTCTTCTCTCTCCATTCCCATCGAGTGAAAACACCTTTGTCTCTCTGCTCTGTTGTCTGAAGCCATCTAGCTAGATTCTTAGATGATTATTATATTCCACCTCCCAACCCAGGACACATAAGCGCTGATTAACATATCAAAAGGGGACATAAGGACACACACAAAAGGGCCCACTATATGTATCTCTCCCTGTCTTTGACTCTACTCTTTGACAGGTAGGAGAGTGATGTCATAACAGGTTCATCCTTCTCTTAGCCTAGCCTGAATTTTCTAGGACCTACTATTCAAAGATGGAAGATTTAGCATCATCTTTTTAAAAGATTTTATCTTTTGGCAGGCTCTTCCAAAAGCAAGAAGGAAAAAGTTCGTATTTCCTATGTATTTACAAATGGGTGGGTTATGGGTAACTGGAAGAAATGTGGAGAATGAGCAGACTTGGGAGTCTGGAAAAAGCGATGGATTGCTAGGGAACAATGTGCTTGCTGTCAGCTCTGTGTATGGTGGAGCTCTACAGGGAACAAAAAAGATGTATATCAATGGAATAACCACAGGTGGCCCAAAGAGCTTGCCAGAGACTTAAGGCATAAACCTGGCCACTCTCCCAGCATCAGCTGAGTATCCTGAAGCAATGTAGAACCTGAATACTTGGTACATCCTGATTCTTCCAGACTCAGAGAGCTGGTTCCTGTCCACACCATAATCAATTTGAGTAAGGTCTGTGTCTGCATAAACATTCAGCCATTTTTACTGCCTCTGCTCAGTTCTATTCTGCTTTGCTACCTCTATTCTTGTGCCTGAAACACTCCAGCAATAGAAGCAAGAGCTAAGTAGAGGTGGACTGCCACGTCCTGAAAAAGTTGTTAACTGGTGAGCATGGTGATCATCCCCATCCACCACTCCACCAATCACATAGCTCCCAAGATCCCAGGTACACAGCTCCAAGGACAACAGTTCATGTTGCCCACCCTAAGACTGACTGTATAGGAATGAAAGCTTTCAAAAAGGGCAGAGAATCCAGACAACACTTCTTTCCACCTAAAACTGCAAAAAAAGTACTCAAACTAAATCTATAGGAAACAATAGAGAACTTGCTGGTCAGGCTAAAAGTGAGGGGAAATCCTGATTATGAAATATAGTGGAAATCTCAGGCTATTAATATTAGATTTTTGTTAATATTAGATTTGGAAACAAAAATCTTTACTTGACAGAAATATTGTACTGGGTGGGGCACCTTTAATAAATTTGAAATGCCAACAAATCTGTAAGCAAAACAACTCCATGGGCAGTCACAGAAAATATTTATTTTCAAGCCTCAGAGAAGCCTAAAGCAATGCTGAGATTAACCTGGAACTCCCATGAGTTACTCATATTTAGCAGCTGGTATTTGTTTACCATGCAGAAGTCACTCCAGGGAGTCCTCAATGCCCCAGAGGGAGTGACTTTTCCAGAATTTATATCCACCTGCTTCCAGGAAAGTGCTTGCTGTGAAATCTATTATGTGTAGAAATGAAATTGTTGACATAAAAATAGAGAATGTCAACCTGGAGGAAGAAGGCAAGTAGGCAATCAATCCAAATGTAAATTAAGGATTTCATTGCTATGGAGGTGTTTAAACAAATGTAGTGCTTGGTAGAGCCCAAAGATATAAGACAGCTAAGAGCGCCCCTTTAAAGTAAACCCAGTGAAAAGGAGCAGAAAGACCTTTGTTTGCCCAACACGAGGGGGACTTCCATGAGGCTCTAGGCCTCTTTGGAGAACATTTTAAAAATCAGGGTTCTGAGAATAGAAGTGTTATAAACCAATATTACATCAATTACTATATGTATGCTATATACTCTATATATACTGCATACATCATATATATACACCAATTAATATATATACTACACTTACATACAATGAAAAAAAGGCAAAAAGAAAAATCAGGATTCTGGGTGGTTAAAGTTACAGTGATAAAACATTATCCATGAGCTTCCTGCCAATCTAAATATAAAGAGGAACACCATAAGGTGTTTTTTTTTTTTTTTTCTTTTCCTCTTTAGATAAAAGAAAAGTTTTTGTCAAGACTCTGGAACTTTAAGGACTGCTTTTTGGAAAGGGGAAGGACTGAATGGGCAGCATGTACTCAGATTATCTTTTCCTTCACAGTTAGGTAATGGTAGTGGGTATTTATCCGTTTCTGTTTTTGATTTTTTCACTGCCCAGTATCTGAAGCCTTTTCCCCAACTTTGAATACTCTTTAAATTCATAATTAACATTTTAGAAGTTACCTTCATAAAAATATTCCTGCACATAGTCTGAAGCACTGAATGTTCAACAAGACATGGTAAGAAAAAGATTAGATTGTTTGCTCCATCACACATTTCCCACTTAGCAGCAACCAATTTCAACCTGTGGTTACTCAATGGTCATCTGTCTCTAAGTGAGATGCTCATATTGCTGTTTCTTAGGTGTTCAGATCAGGAAACTATTCATTGCCCACTAGCAGAGCATTTCTTCTCCAATCTCTTCCTTTCTAATGCTCCTTGCACATTTCCTATCTCCTCACCCTTCTGATACATTTATATTTTGTTTTATATATGACCACATAAACGATACTCACTGCTGAGCTAGAGAACATTTTTCTTGTTTGTGCACAAGTATTAAACTTAATGAATTTTCACAAAGAGATCACACTATACAACCATCACTCAGATAAAGGACAAAAAGACACTCTCAAGGCCCTTTAAGATCTTCCAACTCAATCTCGAGAAACATTCTTTTTTTTTTTTTTTTAAGATTTATTTATTTATGCATACAAGCACTGGGGTTGTACAAGGCCAGAGGTGTGGGGGGTGAGAGGATTCACCACAGAGAGCGGGGAGCAGAACAGGCAGATCAACGGAAGTACACTGCTGAGGGCAGCAGCGGGCACAGCAGGAGAGGTCTGCTGCACCATGTGTGTCCCCTTCCTGGCCGGCGGCTGGGATAGAACTCGTGCTGCAGTGGCTGCGGTTTGCTTCATAGTGCGCTGCTTAACCCACTGTGCCACCAAGGAGGCCCTCGAGAAACATTCTGATCTTTTTTGCTACAGCTTGTTTTTTCTTGTTCTTGAGATTTATATAGATTATAGAGCACACACTCTTGTCTGGTCTCTTGCTGTCCTTTTCAGAACAAAGCTTAATTATTGATCTTTCTTATTTAACATGTAAAGCCATAAATCTTGAAGAAAGCACTAGCTGCATCCCACAAATTTCTGTACACTGCATATCACCACTCATCAGCTTTCCAATTGTGGTATTTCTGTACTTTTTAAACATTATTGATTTCTTTCTCCATTATGTTATGGTATCAAATTCTTAACACCAACCTTCGAAATTTGTGGAGGTTTCTATGTAGCATAGACAGTAGCTGCATTGAAGTCATCACCTGATTTGTTTGTAAGAATACAGCCATACTCCAAGACCCATCAAATTTCTGTAGTCTCTATCCAGGCTTTTTCAGGATTTGAAATGGCACTCTGCAGGTTCCCCAGATTTGTAACACTGATTTGGTTAACTATTCTGGCTTCTACTTGGCCTGTATTATGGTCAAGGAATCAAAGTGTAGACTGTCAGTTGTCAAGTATCATTATCCCAAATACATACTCAGGAACAGGGTAGCTCCAAGGACTTACTAAGCTGCCTGTGAAACAAGCCCGGGACCCAGCTCCATACAGGAACAGACCATAAAAGTAGCCAATTGTCAAAGAAATTACAAATCATGGTCACATCACAAAGAGCATGGAAGGTGAACTGGTTGCAGACAAGAGGTAAATGACAGCATAGTCAGAGACATCTCAGATCTCATCAATTCTGTCCAGGCTGCATTTAATCCACCCCCCGAATTTTTAATTTCAATTATTTTTTCATCACTATAACTTCTATTTGAAAATTCTTTAATCTGCCAATTTTTATAGAAACTTGCTCTCTTATCATTTTTGATACTTCATGTCTTTACTAGTCAAATTCTGCATTTGATAATCCCCCTTTATCTTTTGTTCTTGTAAAATTATTCCATGTGTCTGCTGACTTTTGCTTATGATAGCGTCCATTTTTACAGTACAGATTTATTTCCTAGCACGATCTTTGAAAGTCAGGTTGATTCTCCTATATTAGACTCACATCCATTTTTCAGGTAAGAGGAACAGAAAAAGCTAGAAGGTTCTCCCCGTAGTGGAGATGGAGGGATGGGGAGTGGGGTGGGATGGAGGAGGGATTGGGGAGAACAGTCCTAGATCCCAAGCAGATCTTCACTTCTATCTCCCTGATCAGAATCTTGTTATATGGTCAGGCTTAACGGCAAGTTAATTTTAAATCTTTATAGTTGAGAGTGCTGTAGGTGAGTACTGAAAGAGTAATTTTAAGTACCTGCATATGGCAACACTGAAAAAAACAAAAACAAAAACCCAGGTGAACACCAAAGAAATAAGAAACAATGTTACTTGACTTGCTTTAGGATTTTTTGCTTAAAGTTACTAAAGAGCCTAAGAACGTTGTTAAGGACTTACTGTACCATAGAGACAGGAAAGACTTCCAAGTCACTGCCATGTGGTTGGTGGCACAAGTCAGGGAAATTACAAAATCCTGTTCTGTAACAGGAGTAATGCAAGGGAATCCAGACCTACTTAGACTATTACTCCTCTACTCCTCTGACTCTTGTAACTTCACAATATAATGGAGACCTGTCACTCTTGAATAGACATTTGACATAACAAGTATCCTGTGAATGCTTTCAAAATAAACCTTCATTGTGCCAGATATAAAATTAGGCTCTTAAGGCAAATCCTTGTAGAACTACCACTGCATACCAGCTGCTCCCTACAGCTGCCACCTGTATAGGGGTCCCCCTTGCTATCTATAAGTTGAACACTACTATTTGGTATACTGTAGTAGGTTATTTCTGGGGACTGAAATGCTTTAGAAGTTCTTCCTGTAAGTTATCGGATAGTTTCCAGACCCCCCACCCCCACCCAAATAACCTACCACTAATAATAGAGGCTACTTTCAGATACCAGACTAAATGCATATTCAGGATCTCTAGCCTCTTTATAAACTAGACAAAATAGAAACTTACTGTAGGGTAAATGAGACGGTCAGGCTTTTACTCCACTGGACTCTGAGGTGACGACCTGCAGCCACGAATGCAGGAGGTGCTTGGGAGCGGGGGCACAAGGCACGCATGCCTGATGGTGGACACCTGGAGTATGGTGTGAGCGTGCCTAACTGGGCACACCTGAGCCTGGAGGTCGCGGCTATAAGGGCGACATCACACAGAGATGCGTGCAGCAGATAATGGCCATGGTGGGATGGCTGCGGAGAACAGTTACGGAGGATGCGTGACTATAGGGAGACAGGATCACGAGAGAATGCCAGAGAGTGCCCAAATAGTAAAGATTTCCTGGGGCCTGGGAGGCCTCCTGGCCTCCTGCTTTTCCAGCCTGAGGGCGTGGCCCCACAACAACTGCTGTAGAAAGAGCATGAAAAGTCTGAAAAAGCCACTGAAGGCTCCAGCTGCCCAAATCAATCAATAATGTGCCCTGTGCCTTGCTGGCACTACACTTACATGGACAAGGCAGAAGACTTAGATTGACAACGGGGAAAGAAAAAGCATCAGTCAACATTTCAAGCCCTGAAAATAGCCAAACTAATCAAAAACAACACTTAACGCAATGTCTTAAAACACAAACTTAATATAAAACATTAAAAAAAGTAGACCCAGAAAGTGAAACACAATCCAACTGAATTTAGCCATACTACCCCTTTTCTAACATTAGCTTTAGGTGTTTTACTATATACTTTTTGTTGAAAATCAGTGATCTAACTCACTTTTGCAAATTAGGGGGAAATGATTTATGAGTTACCTATAAAATTATCTTCTATATACTCCCATTCCCATCCCTCCCTCATCCACCAAATCTGGTGCCGAAGTGAATAATGCAATGTACTATCTCAGAGAGTGCCCCATCTGTAATCTGAGTTTTCTGGATAGCCGAAGATTTCAGCTTTCTGCCAATTAAACAAAACACTCAAAAATCAAAGCTAGTAGAAGAAAAAAATGCATAGTATGAAGTTTATTTAACTAAAACTTTATTCTTTCTCTCAAGCTACAAACCACTCTTTAGCACTCAATTATATTGTACATATGTAACAGTTAACATTTGCTCAGGAACATATGATTACATTAAAAATAAATAACTTTCTATTTCATAGTTTAATTGGCTCTTACATAGCTTCCCTCAGGGGAAAACAAGTATCTTATGCTCTTCAAGAGACCGGTATACATAAATGAATTGCTCTATGCCCATTTAACTGTAAGGAAACAATGATAAAGTTTTGGGGATTTTTTTTCCCTAAAAGGCAGTATGGATATGTACTTGGTCACTGCTGGTGGGTGTAGTGAAGGGATGGAATGGTTGGAGATGGAAGCAGTCTTTTGTATGTGTAAAGTTATAGGATATTCTAAATGGGGAAAAAACCTCAACAAGTCAACTGTTCAAAGGAAAAAAGACTCCAGGCCAAAGAGCGCTATCTATCCTTAAATAGAGAAATGAATACCACACACAAAAAAAAGAGACCTAGAGATTTGAGAAATATTCATTTCACTGCTTTAGCAGGCAGACAAAGAGATAGGCAGAGGGAATCAAGACCAATTAGAACTGAGGCAATTGTAACAAAAAATGTAACGAAATACAATGATTAGTCCTCTGAAAGGAACAGTTAAAATGAAATTTCACTTTTTTTAAATGTCAGTGATAAAATATTAAGCACAAAATATCAGAAGTATAAAATCCGGATATCTTAAACTATCATACCCCTGTCCAGTATATTTCCTTTCATTCTCCTCTGCTGCACATGCAGCACATGCTGCCCAAGTTCAGACACACTACTCATTTACTGTGAAAACAGTGCTCATTTCAAATGAGTGATTTGCCTTTTTACCCAGACTGATATACATTTCATTCTATTTTAAGACACGTTAAGACCTTTCTAGTGGTTCATTTTAATCAACATATCACATAAAAAAAGAATCTTGATTTTTGAAATAAATCTTTTTCAGTACTGCTTCATGGTGTGTTTAATTTAACAGGTGAGACATGGTGAGTACAAGGTGCTGTCTGAACTAATCACAGCTGTAGGAAAATGTTTGATTTTTAAAATATAACCAAGATGAGACTGCAAAGTTATGAGCAGTAAAATACTAGAAAACAGTGAGTGAATAAATGACTTTTCAGTGGCCATTCATTATTTTGCTTTTAGGAACCTGGAAGAAGTTGTCTTCTTTGAGTTTCAAATGTTCTGGTAAATCTAGTCGTTTCTTAGCTTCTTCAATATCACCTTGAATTGCTGAAATAAGTGACTCTGTGGAGAGAATATGCCATGTTAAGAAATGAAAAACTGATACAAAAGATACACCTAATCCTGCAAGTTTTTAGAGAAAGGCGCTAGTGAAAATGCACAACGCAAGTACCAAATGAATTAGACAAATGTTCCCTAGCCGCTTTAGTATTTACACTTTTAAAAGAAATTTCACAATAGAATTAAAACTACTACACTACACTAAGAGATATCTGACCTTTCTGCCGATTTTCTCATCTGTGGACAGGGTAAAACTCCTTATATGGTTGTTGTGAGGATAAAATAAGTTAATTTTTCTAAGGAGTAAAACAATGCCTGTCAGTGTTATATGCTCAAATCTTATCTGTCCTGCCATCTTTTTTTACTAGTGGAAGAAGTGAAATAGCGGCAATAATATTTGAGACAAACTAAATATGAACTTACCTAAAGAATCAAAGTTCTTTTCTGGTCTGAGATAGCCAACGATGGCCACATTGAGGATTTCTCCATAGAAGTCCTCTTTGAAAGTATGTATGATGTGAGTTTCCTATATCAAGAAATATTTTTAAAAATTACCATCAGATTATAAAGTATCTGAAATCTGTAATATATGTTTCTTATATTAACTGAAAAAAATTAATCCTCATTAAGTTTTTCAAGAGAGGTTAAGCTCTAAGTGCAATTTTTCCTGAATTCTTCCATTTTCCTGTTTCTGACCCTGACCTTACATGTAAACCTGAGTGAGGCAGAAGTGACATACAAATCTGGTTTTTGTTTATAGAAAAAAAATGATATGTAGCAAAGGAATTAAGAATCTCATCAAAGCAAATAAATTGGGCAGAAAGGAAAAGAGCAAAATATTAGAAGTTATCACTAAAAGATACAGTTTAATCAGGATCCATGTGCTTCGGACACAAACAAATTTGGAAATTTCTGTGGGTTCGGCAAAGCTGAAGACTGATATTTGGACAGAAGAGTCAATGTAGGTTCCTGCTCAGGGAATATAATAAATGGGAACAAGACTTGAAGCAAAATGGTACAGGAAATGGATTATCTGGAATCTGAATTTTAGATTTTCCTATAAAGAACAAACTGAGTCCAAAAGACAGGAAGACCTAACACATATAGAAGACGGCTGAGTCCAAACTAGGAAGGTGGTGCTAGGAGAGATGATTACATGTAAAGAATATAGAAACATTAACTTGATACTAAAGGTACATTCTGAAGCATATGACTTGAGAAAATCCAACCTATAAAGTGATTCTCCAAACTGAAGCATACATCACAAATCAGTTAAGAGTACAGCCAGATCACTTGGAATAATAAAACTAAAAGAGATAGTAAGAGCAACTTATGTTTAATGTCTATTTAAAATAGGTGAAACTTGAAAATCTGAATTCAACAAGTGTTCATAATTAGTTAATATGGTTTAGTTCAACATGTATACTTGCAAAATCAGAGCAAAAAAAGGGAAGGATATATGTCAGGAGACTTTTAAGGTAAATTTTTATTTTCTACTGTAAGAACAAATAGCATAGTCTAATAATCTTTTTTGTTTTTGCTTTTGTGGGGGGAGAGCCATGAACCTTTGAGATCATTAAAGGGAGCTCTCTCCTCAAGTGCCTCTTTGTAAAACTGCATACAACTTAAGGGTATTTATGGATTTCATGAAGCTCACTAAACACAAAACAAACCCTCTTATTTAAACTATTTAAAACAAGAAAATATAACTATTGAATACAGAACTTGATAACTTTATAGTACAGAGTGTGGTTTTGCTAGATTACTAAGTCTAATATTCTAACAGGTGGTTACCAGGAAAGGGGAAGTTTTAAGATCTTGGTCCCACCCTAACTAGGGTAGAGCTAGGGTTCTAGGGTGTCCCTCTCCCCACCCTGTAACAAAACCACTTATACAAGACTAAAATTATATACTCTGTCAAGTTCGAAGTGTTTTAGTGAAGCAGGGTAGTTTTGCAGTAAGAATTCCACTCAGCTAACGACAACCTTAATCTCTCTGTGGCTCTGTTCATTTCAATTGTATTTGAAAGTGTTGAGTTGGAAGATAAAAAGCTAGGAAATATTTTTGATCTGCATTCTTTCTTTTATGTAAAAATTTGTATAATAAAGAAACTAAGATAAGACCTCAGCTCTTATCATTATAAAACATTACTGAGAGAAAAGGTAAAGATAGCTATTCTCCCTAAATTGTTAGACAGATTATGTTATCCTAATCAAACCCTCAAGCTCACAATTTTATAAAAATATGAAAGGCCAAAATTATCAAAAAAAAAGCCTTGAAAACCAACCTAGAAGACTTACACTATCCAACATGAAGATCTACTTTTAAGTTGTGTAAGTTAAGCTGATGTAGTAATAAAGGATACACAAGCACTCCAAGCATGTACCAGTGTATTTTATATTTTGAACTTTCATACATTAAGTAACATGATTTACAACTAAGTTGACAAAACCATGCTGTCAGGAAAAGGTAATAGTTTCAATAAATGGGCAAGTCAATTTCACATCCACATGGAAAAAATTAATTTTTACTCCTACCTCGTACCATATTAAAAACCAACCATGAGCCTCCCCCGTGGTATAACAGGGAGTTTCCCCAGCAAAAGGGGAAGTGCCATGATCCCTGCCCCATCCTAAATAAGGTGGAACTGAGCTGGGATAAGAAGATGCTAGCGAGGAGATTAAGAGATAGAAGGAAGAAAAAAGGAAGCAGGATGGAGAGCAGCAAAAAAAAAACCTGGAGAAAAGTACATAAAGCAGAGAGACATGTAAAGAAACTGTGCTTGCTTTTTAGTCCTTGACTGGTTTAAACAAATGCAGGTACCCGTGAGGAGTTTAATAATAGTGTTATAGGGCAGGGAGAGGAGCACCTCAAAGCCCCTAAAACTGCATTCCCTAGATGGGTTTTGTTATTTGCTGCATTCAGATAAATATATAAGGCTTTTAATGGAAAGGAACTTTAATAAAATTAGGGCATAACATAGAAAGGATAAAGAATAGAGTAACTAAGTTAAGTATTTAAAGTTTTTTTTTTTTTGAGGGTAAAAGTTTAGTTAAATAGGATTGGCTTAAAGCAAGGCCCAAAAGCCTGCTATAAGTTTAAAAGACTTTTTAGTAGAGACTTATAACCACTTAGGACAGAACTTCACCCTTTCCTGGGGACCACCCTGTTACAATAGCAGCTTTTGTCTTAATTTAAATTTTACTCTTTTCCTCCCAAATTTGTGTAACAATTTCTAATCCTTTTCTATGGGTCACCACTAAAAGGTCCTTTAAACTTGTAGCAGGCTTTTGGGCCAATCCTATTTGGCTAAACGTTTACCCTCAAAGAGATGGGTAACTTTAAATGCTTAATTTAATAACTATATTCTTTGTCTTTTCTATATATATATTTTTTAAGATTTATTTATGCATACAAGCACTGGGGTACAGGCCAGAGGTGTGGGGGTGGTGGGAGGATTCACCACAGAGAGCTGGGAGCAGAACAGGCAGACTGACTGAAACACACTGCTGAGGGGAGCACCGGGCAAGGCAGGAGAGGTCTGCTAGGCCATGTGGGTCCCCTCCCTGGCTGGAGGCAGGGATTGAACTCATGCTGCCGTGGCTGTGGTTTGCTTCATAGTGTGTTGCTTAACCCGCTGCGCCATCAGAGAGACCCTCTATATTGTTTATAAATTGTATTAAAATTCCTTTCCATTAAAGGTCTTATATGTTTGTCTTAATACAGCGGATGGAAGAATCCATTTTTAAAAAGCAAGTTTGGGGGTTCTAAGGTGCCCCTCTCCCTGCCCTGTAACATTACTGGCAAAGAAAAGAAAAACAATCTCTGAAAAGTATGAATCTCTTACCAATGGAAAATTTAGTTTCTCCAACGGAAGGACTTCCAATGCATTCCTTAACTAACACCATAATGGTCCTATTTTCAGAGCAGTTAACAGGGAAAAATTACATCATAGGATAGCCTCCTCTCCCCTTCATTTCCTTCCTCTTTACAAAATATTTCAAATTCTTTTATCTACTCCAACTTTCCTTAATACTCAAAAGAGATATATTAAGAAATGGTAAGTCTCTCCTTATCAAGTTACTTTAAATGTAGACTTTGGAAGAATCAAGACAGTTTGGCAAAATGGATAAACAGTCCAACTATATGCTATCTATAAGAGACTCACTTAGAGCCAAAAGAAATGAATGAAAAAAATTTAAGGATGCTCTGTTAGTGTGTACCCTGCCAAACTGAAAAGGGTACATTTTAAAGATATTTACATGTATAAAGGAAAATCTTCATTTGTAAGGGTGCTCCCACCCTAAGTACAGAGAAGGAGGTAATGACCAAATCTCTTTATCACTAAATCTACATAAGACCCATACCTTTGTTTACTATGCTTTTCCTGGTAACCTCCCATAATTGACCTTCCTCAACCAGTACTCCCTCCTCCAAAGGTCTTTCCTCTCTTGCTGAAGATATTATTTAAGGAGTTGGCTTAGGCCATACTGGCAAGTTACTCAGTTTTACCAAGAATACAGGAGGTATATATGTTATTACACTTTTGTTTTCTTCCTATTGTCTTCTATTACAGTCAAGAATTAGAAAGTGAAGAAAAATTACTTTTGTTACCTTACCCACTCAAAAAGTAACTAAATACTCCACTCTTAAATCCTTCAAATATGCTGCCCAAAATGTCAGCGTTTGTGATTACTAATGATGATGAACTCTATGTGCACTTAGTGCCCCGTATTACTCTAAATCATCACCCCATTTTCAACTATAGAGCAAAATGCAACTCTTACCATTGACTTCTTTGTATTCTTGTAGTATGGGTTCCATCCTATGCTCACCACCATCTTATGGACATCTCCACTTCCAACGCTGGCCCAACCATAATAAATGCCAGTGGATACATCGGCTGGAAGACTATCTACTACCTGTTCAGGAAAGTTAGCTAAACAGAGATATTCTCAGTGTTAAAAATTGCATAAAAGGCTAGTTAATCATTATGCTCACAAGATGCCTAGGACCCTGCCCTCTGATTTTCAATGCTATCAATCTAAATTCTGGCTCAGATTTATTCCTCCTCTTCATATGGGTCAGGTGTAAGGTACTGGATTATAATAAATGTACAAAGCCCTCAACAACAACAAAACATTCTTCAGGCAGGAAAAAAACAGGTATATGACCAGTTGAATTTTTCACACTTGGTTTTTCTCAGGGAGGTTTCAAATTGCTTGAAGATTCTTATTTTAGAAATACATATACCTAGATCCCCAGCGCAAAAAATTGCTTTAACAGGTCTAGAGCCAGACCTGGTGTGTATTTCCAAGGACGGGTTATGCATTCCCGAGCAAACACTAATAGATCCCAAAATACCTGGTTCTCATTTAACTGCCTATGTCAATACTTGGACACTAGATGACATATTTTAAGAAAAACTTAACAGTTGGCTTGAGAACTCAGACAATTTGTTCTCTAATAGTCAAAAACGCGTGCCATGCTTGGTAGCCACATCAGGGCTGGATAGGGACGCGGGTGAAGCGATCCAAAACTTAGAACTCAGGTTTCTTGCCTTCACACCCTTTCCCTCCCCAAGGTGCCGCAATCCACCAGGGACTAGCTCCCTCAGTCCGACCAAAGGTCCTCCGCTTCCACAAAGCAGAAACTGGGTGGGGGTACAGAGTGTCACTTCTGCCCACAGTCCCACCACACGGCCCCGAAACCCCAGCCTGACATTCCCCCCTCCCCCCCCACCTCTAACGCGACCCCGTCCGAGGCTCCGCACCCAACCGTGCTCACCGGTGGGGATGCCCAGCTGCTTGGAGCCGCGGCCAAAACCCCGCACAACCTGGCCGCGGCAGAAGTACGGCAAGTGTCGCATGACGCGGTCAGCTGGGGATGCGGGCTGGGGCCCGGTCCGCGAGTCCAGCGGAGCGGCCGTCGAGACGGTGCCCGGACCCCCGGACCAGCCGGGGGACACGGACAGGACCTCGCCTCACCAGACGGGCCGGCTGGCGTCCTACCGGCCGGCGGTGCCGACCACACGACGCGGCGATTCCCTCGCGCCGCTGACCCAACAGAAGGTGCCGGGCGACTCAGGTTGCGTCCGCCCCGGGGCGCCTCTAGCGCGGAAGTTAAGTGTGCCGCGGGCGGAGAGAGCGACCCGGGGAGGGCGGGTCGGGAAGCACCGGCCCACAGCGCCCGGCTAGAGCGCACTTCCTGGTCGCGACTCCCAGGCTCCCGCTCGGCTTCCGTAACCCCGCCCCTCGCGCGCGCCCCCGTCGGTCCGGGGGCCCGCCTGTCACTCTGGCTGGCTCTCTGCTGGCCCCAGGCGGTGGAACAGCGCTGGAACCTGGTTTTTAGCTTAGGGGCTGGGAAAGCACAGCTCTCAGACAGACCTCGCGCTTCTTTTCCCTTTTTCCTTTTCATTAAGAGGCCGACAACAAAAAGCCAAGATCTTTAAGTCCTTAGTAGTCGCTAGGTAGGTAGATCATCATTTGTTACTCCTTCCCTTTTTAGTCATTTATTAAAAGCCCAAACTCCAGCTCAGAAATTACTTCTTTTGGGATGGAAGAGATCTGCGAGGAATAATGTTTATTACCGAAGCAGTGATCAGTGATTTGTTTTGCAACGTAGTTGATATGCAAGTTATTTTAGTTTCAGGCTTTGTAATATGATTTCACGTTTATATACATTGAAAATGATCATTAAAACCTATCGAGTTACCATCTTAAACGTTTACGTTTACAAAACTATAATATTGATTATAGTCCCCGTGCTGTAGGTTAGAGCTCCTTAACCTATTTATTTTGTAACTGGAAATTGCTAGATTCCCAACAGCCGTTTCACCCACCTCCCGATTCTCCATTCCTATAGTAACCACAACCTGTTTTCTGTTTCTATGATTTTACTTTTGTTTTTGGATTCCACGTGAGATTACCTCATCATAGAGATTTTTCCTGACTACCTTCCAGAGGTGCCCTTCTCTCCTCCAGACCACTTGAAGGTAAACATATTGTAAAAAAATTTTAGGGGACCCCACAACTGGTCTAGCAGGCAAGAGAACTAAGCCATCTTCACAAGCTCTGTCCTGTATACAGGAATCTGCTGCTTGAGGATGAAGTCAGTTTTCTCAGACTAAAAAAAAAAAAGTTTTAACAATGTGTACCCAGTCTTTGCATTTCTGCAGTGCATTTATTAGCAAGGAAAAAATTAAATAATATATTGCCTTCCTTTAGTATCAGCATATATTTATGTCAGGACAAATAAGAACTAGAAGTCCCTCAAAAAGTAATTACATACTTTTTGTATCAGTAACTCACTGTTATTATTTATATACATGAAATTCAAACTTGTATTTCTTGGAGCAGTTCTCATAAAGTAAAACTGACAAATTGCTTCCTAAGTTTGAATCCTTACTTTAGTATTATTATTTTTTATATATTTAAAGAGCAGGTTTATTAGAGAAAGGGACAGAAAAGTAAAGTACACTTGCATAGATACAAGTGGGCAGAAAGCACTACCTACCTCTGCTGAGGGAGGTCAGTGAAGAGAAGCCCGGGCAGCATACTTAGGTCACCGGCAGGCAGGAGGCTACTGCCCTGCAGAGGAGTTGGTGAAAAGAAGCACCTACATAGGCACAGGTGGGCAGGACTGCTGCCGAATCCTCACTTTAGTTATCTAATAAACTGTGTCTATCATTACACCTTTATTTTCAGTTAACATGACAGTGTAGGAGGTTATACCAGAATATTAGCTCCAGGGAGCAGATACTGGTCTGATAAAACTGCAACCCAGTAACTAGTGGAAGGTTACAGTGATGCATTTTTCTTCCAGCAGGGGTGTGGGGCTCATCCATCTTCCCTCTGTAAGGTGAGTCCTTGAGAACTGAGTAAACCTGTTGAACGGTCTGATCTCCACTGCATGGCAAATTCAGGGCCTTCTGCCCTTTGTGCTGATTGAAAAATAATAATCACACTGTGATAAGAAATTGTGAATAAAGGAGCTTTCTTTTTCAGAGTTAAGGATGAGGGCTAGGTGGAGAAGCAGATAAATGCAAGAGAGTCCTAATTAGCTGTTCTCCACCCCTACCCTCCAAAGTAGAGTCCAATTTATATACTTTCGTGAAAGGTGTGCTGATTACAACAGAAAAGTCACATTGATGTACCCAATAATTTGTCTCAGAAGTGAGGATATGGTAATCTCCTAACATATCTGGGTGAAGGGAAATACATGTTTTGTACTGGGGGATTGCTATGTCTGAGATCAGATGCAGTTTATGTGTGAGAAATAAAAAAAATTCAGTGATAAACATTTTTAACATGCTGTCTTTCTTTGTGAACATGTGGATCTGATTTCTTCCAGCAGTGGCAGTTTGGGGAGTTTGGAATAGTGCTGGCCCAAATGGATTGCTTCCCAGCCATTATCTTTTAGTGATATCTTTCATAGCATTATTATGACTGACTTAAAACCTCTGCTGGCTTGCTCTCCTCTGTGCCCAAAAATTGCTACTTTTTTCTCCTGCTACTCAGTAGCTCTCACGTTTCCTTTGTCACCGCAGAATTAAAAGCATGTTAGACGGGCTGGTACAGACTAAGGGCCAAATTCTGCTCCTGACATCCACCACCGCCCAGCTCAGATAAGACCTCCAGTGCAGGATCTGGATTTAAACCCTGTCCTGCTGTACTGAGCAAGGGGGCTCCTGTGTAGGGACCAGAGCTGAGCAACCACATGTAAGCCTTTAAATAAAGGTAAGATGCATGGTGAATTTGCTCCCCTTTCCATTGGAGCTGCTGCAGGAAGCCAGCCACCCCTTAACCCAGCAGCCTTTACCCCATTCTCCCTAGGTTGGGTCCCTACCCCACATCAGCAGCAGCAGCAGGCAGGCTGCACCCTACCACTCGGGTGGTGATAAGACATGATAAGATTGTGTTCTTTTGTTTTTCTTTTTTGCTGCATCAGAGCCCATTTGTTTGCATGTGTGGTGACGGGAATCCTGATGCAGACCTGTGAGACAGGTCTGACCCAATGACAACTTTTAGACTCTTTGCTCGATAAGGGGGTGGGGGAGCTATACAATCCCTCTATACTTTCCATGCATTTTATTTTTGAAATCTAAAACCGCTCTCAAGAATAAATTCTACTTTTAAAAAATTAAATGTAAAAATTGATGGCCTTTAAGTTTGACATCAGGTTTATCAGGTTCTGTTACAGGGCAACCCTAATATAAAATGGGTTCCCCACACTGGGTCCTCCACCCGCGCGCTCAGAAGACTTAAAAGTCCCAACTCCAGGTACACGTGGCAAAAGTTATTAGCAC
>JAGFMF010011592.1:1536814-1558272 GCA_019455555.1 Galemys pyrenaicus | reverse complement strand
TTGAGAGCTGGCTCCGAGTCCAATGAGATGGCTCCGAAGGAAGGGGTCTGGCTCCTCAGTAAGAAGAAAGACCCCAGGCTCACCTCGGTTTCATAGACAGCCTGGCTGCTTAACTCCACCCTCAGGTCCCAGTAATCCACTCTTCGATAATCATCTTCTATCGGATTTGTGGTTCTGGAACACTGATGGTCTGGAGTGGGGGTTGGAGTCCACACACCCATAATCCATTTAGGACCACCTTTCCCCCTAGCAGTTCCACATCCTCTACCTCTAGACGATCACCAAGCTGCTCCTGATCTTTCTTCTCTGCTATGACTAAGTCCAAGGCACTACTAATAATACTAATAATCTCTCTTCATGTACCTCTTGATCACTGAAGAATGAATCTCCTCTATGTCCCTTCTGGCACAATCTGCCTGGTGTCTGATATCCAAGAGGTATTCCAGTTGAAACAGTCTCTTTTTGGCTCTCCTAAGCCTCAGATTTGATCCCAGTCAATCCCAAACAATTTTTCCTGCCAGCAATGACCTTTCTCAAATGCCAATTTGATCAAGCTGCATCAAACCTGTTTCAACGCTTCTCATCTTCCCAAACTAACTAAAGCCATTATCCACAGGGCCCTCCCTCTCTCACCCTCGTTCCCTGCCTCCATGTTCTCTACCCAGGAGTGCTCTGTGAATTTTTGCAGTTCCACTAACTCACTTTTGGGACTTTGAAGAGTCAGGCCCCTGGTAGCCAACGCTGCAGTGCATGGAGAGGTGGGGCCGTGGGTTGCGGGTTGTATGCCAGGTGACAATTTCCCAGAAAAGTGGAATCTAAGCTGACATTTGAGATGGGTATGAGTCCACTAAACAAGACAGTAGGACAAGGGTCAACCTGAACTGAGCTCCAATAGTTTCATTTTGGAGTGAGGAATATGCAGTATTCAAACTGTTACAGGGCAACCCTAATATAAAATGGGTTCCCCACACTGGGTCCTCCACCCGCGCGCTCAGAAGACTTTTAAAAAGTCCCAACTCCAGGTACACATGGCAAAAGTTATTAACAGGTTTTTTATTTTATGAATGAAGAGGAATAAAATAGTAATACCAAGGGAAAAAGAGAGGGATACGAATCCACAAATACCCTACCAGATCTAAACAATGGTGCCTTGAGAGCTGGCTCTGAGTCGAATGAGATGGCTTCAAAGGAAGAGAGATGTCTCCCGAAGGAAGGGGTCTGGCTCCTCAGTAAGAGAGCGAGCCCCAGGCTCACCTCTGGTTTTATAGCCAGCCTGGCTGATTAACTCCACCCTCAGGTCCCAGTGATCCACTCTTCGATAATCATCTTCTATCGGATTTGTGGTTCTGGAACACTGATGGTCTGGAGTGGGGGTTGGAGCCCACACACCCATAATCCATTTAGGACTACCTTTCCCCCTAACAAAACCAGAGCAGGAAAATTCTACTGTGAGGTGATAGAGTGTAATCATACGCAAGGAGAGGACTCTGCTCTTGCCACTCCTTTAGGAACACTAATTCACCCGTTTGTTCCCGAGTCCCTGACTGTGTGAATAATGCAATGAAAAGCACAGCAAGATTTGTATGCTTGTGTCAAGGCATAAAGGAAATCAGCCCATGTCCCTCTGGGATTTTCTAGTCTGGCAAATCATCAAACAAGCATTGACAGATTAATGAGAAAAAAGCAAAAGAATTTTAATAATATCATGAATACCACCTGTTCCCTTTTCTTTTTTCCCCTTCTGGGATGCCTTTAATCTTTATGCTATTTTTCCTACTGGAGTTCAATAGTCTTTGAACTATTAAACAGTCTTCATTTTTTCTTCATATTTCTTTTTCTTCTTTCCCATTTCCTTTGTGCATTACTGTCTTCAAGTTCATTTTGTCTAATCTGCTTCCATAGCTTTCTACAGAATTTTTAAAAATCATCTCTAATGTGCTTTTTTTACATCCTATAACTCCCTTATTTTCTTATTTAAATCTTCAATTTGTAGTTTCTACTCATTCACTATAGTTTTCATGATAGTCATTTATTCCCCTGCACCCCCGAAATTTGTTTGATCACTTTTATTAGCTTTTCAGAGTTCTCTTGTGTCGTTTTGCTTTGCTTTTCAGCATTTTCTTCCATTTCTTTCTTAAAGATTTATTTATTTATGCATACAAGAGTTGGGGTACAGGCCAGACGTGTTGGGGGGTGAGAGGATTCACCAGAGACAGAGTGGGGAGTAGAACAGGCAGACTGACTGAAACACACTGCTCAGGGGAGCAGTGGGCAAGGCAGGAGAGGTCTGCTAGCCATGTGGGTCCCCTCCCTGGCCGGTGGCAGGGATCGAACTCATGCTGCAGTGACTGCAGTTTGCCTTATAGTGCGTTACTTAACCCACTGCGCCACCAGGGAGGCCCCTTCCTTACATTTCTTGATTATGGCAATTTTGAACTCTATCTGATAGGAAGGTAAACTCTTCCATATCTGTGTGGTTGGATTCTGAAGATTCGTTCTTTCCTTGTGGTGTCATATTCCCTTGAGGTCTGATTGTACCATGTGCTGTGTTTTCTTTTTTGGTCTACATAGTTTGCTGTTTAATAGAGATTTGAAGTACTTCCACTTTTCCAGCAGATGGCGCTGCAGTTTTTAAAAATGATTTTGGATGTCACCTTTCTGGGACTCCACTATTGATACCTGATATTGTAGCTGCTGACTTAAGGGTTAGGGGAGGGTTTTGGAGAGACAAACCTTCCTTGTGAATGCTCTTGGTGGAAGCCAGGCTCTGGTTTTGGTACCTGTGCAAGCCCTTCTCTCTGACATTGCTCTCTCTGTGTTCTCAGTGAGCCTCACATGTTCAGTAACCAATGCTAATCAGTGCAGGGAGAAAAAGCCCAGTGCTCTATCCTTGTTCCTATGTCCCTGGGGAGCACCCAGTTCTTCTGCACCTATTTCCCCTAAGTCAAGAGTGTGTGCAACCACACCATTCAGCTCTCCCTTCCCTGTCACTGCCACTGAAATTTGTACAGCAGCTTCCTGTCCCCAGAATCAGCCTTCAGGTATCTCTCTTCACGTACTGAAGAATGAATCTCCTCTATGTCCCTTCTGGCACAATCTGCCTGGTCTCTGATATCCAAGAGTTATTCCAGTTTTGTCCCAAGCCGTGGATCTCTAAATGCAGTATTTAACCAAGATGATTCTCTGAAGACTGAAGCAAGGAACATCCTCTGACACCATCTTGGATCTGAGAAAAGCTACCGAAAAATATCAAAATCAACTTCCCCCCAACGTTCAAAAAAAAACCCACAACATTTTGGGGTGGCAGATTTTTGCCCCCTTACACATATAAAGCAACTAAATCAGTATCTTATACAGAGTAAGCCCCAGCGTTAGCTGTGTGGTGATGATGATTTATTATTTTAATTTTACTGTAACACACATGAGCTGGCTGATCTGTAATTCCCTCCAAATGTCACCCTTAAAAACAGACATGTAAAATCTCACATGAAACCCCATATATAAAAGAAACATTTTAAAAAGCGCTATTTTATTACCACAAATGTATTCTGTATTTCAAACTTAGAAAGTTTACTTTATATACTATCAATTTACTCAGTGAGTACACTTTAACGTGTCGACAATCGTCAGTACATTTAACCTTGATTCTGCAGAGCAAATACCTGACAGGATTTTAAAATTGTAATGTAAGTACCCAACATTAAACTTTTGGCAGCAGAGGCACCCAGTTCAAAGATATCAATCTTGAAAAAGCACTAAAGAATGACGCTCTCCACCCTTGAAGTTTCCTTTTGATTTAGAGATTAACTGGTTGATATAGATAACTGAAATTTTGAGTTTATTTTTCCATTCCCATGCTTTAATTTAAAGTTCATCAATAAGGAATGAACCCTCAAAACTGTAGTTTCTCACCCTTGGCCATACCCTTCCAAAAAAGCAGAGTCTAAGGCACCCTTCTCCTCCCTTTATCTCTCCCTCACACCCTCCCCACCCCCACCTCACTATGCGATCCTAGGGGTGCTGTCTACCCTCTATCCTCTAGGGCTTCTGAGTAATAGATCTTGTTTTTTCAAATTTCCTGATGGTTATTGCTGAGGGACACCTGCAATCATAGTAAGAACCACAAGGGCCACGCCAGGTCTTACTGGAACAGGCCTGGGTTCTGCTGTCTGTCACTAGGTAAAAGCCAATAAGCAGATAGGAATTGAAGCTATAAGCAAATTTTTATTTTTCAGATCACTGGCCATTAATCTATGCGGATGTAAGGACTATTCTCCTGGCTCATCTCAAGTTGGCCTTTTTAGAATAAGTTGAAGAAAACAATTAGTTGTAAGCAAACAGTCTATCAGAACAGCCCATCGTAGTTGATGTTTTTGGTATTCATCACATTCGGCCCCCAGAACTTGTTATCAGCTTCTTGGTTACCTTGACCTGGTATATCAGATGGTGTCAATGTCTGGCACTCATTGGGACATCATCAGTCCCAGTTTTAAAGCCAGAGTTTAGCTTAAAGAAAACAGATCCTTAGTCATATATGTGTGTACGTGCAACATATGCTGGGTGTGTATCTGCAGATTCCTAAACTAGGTATGCTGTCCTTCCCTTCCTCCTGAGTCCCTATCACACCATGACAGTGGTTCCAAAAAGAGGAAATGTCTGTGGGGCCTTTTGAGTGTTCCCAGACATTCTGAAATGATCACATCGCTATCAATTTACTGAGACTAGTGCAGAACAGGTTCATATCACTAGATAGATGTTCAAAACAAAATGAAATAGGCTCAAATGGAGCTGTTTATGCTGGGCCCCACCAACACTAAATACCTACCTAATTGCAGTTTCAGTCTCTCCCCAAAGCGGTTTTTAAACCAATCAATGTGGAGTTTCCTGGTTAGTTCTAATGTGCTAAGCTCTAAAAGGATCTCTCTGTCTTACCTTGAGGGAAAAGGCTTTGCCTGAAATAATCTTTCTTGTCTCTTCCTAATAACTTAATAGCTTGTCCCACCCTCTTTCTCAATATAAATATCCTTTTACAGGGCCTTTCAACTTCCTATGTGGAATTCTTCCTGAGTCATGAATCTGCAATAAACAATTACATCTCTAAATTTGGATGATTTTCATTTTTAACATAGTTTATAACATAAATTGGTGCAAAAAATATATACTCTAATAATGTTGTATAAACTAATTCATAAAAATATATTTACAATGAAATCTGCACCAAATATTATTGAAACCTCTTGGACACAGCTTGAAAATTACTAATCTGGTCTAACACTATCAACTTTGTAGACTGGAAAATTGAGCTATAGACTTTAAGACCTGTTAAACCCAAAAGAACATGGAGAATCTATGAAATGTTGTGAACTAAGCAGCCAGCCCCAAATTCTATCTTTTACAGTAGCTATAAGATCATCTTTTCTGGGACAGTCAACTTATCTTAAGGTCTTCTCAAAACCATTCCCTACCAGTCATAACAGTGAAATGTCTGTTCAGTTAGTTGTTGAATAAATACAGCTCACACGTGGACATGGGGCTGTCAAAAGTACTAATAATTTTTACAGCTATAGGAAAGAAATATAAACAAACTTTTATCACCTTCTACCCAAATGTAATATTAATAATATTTCTAGATAATCAAATGCTAATGTTAGGTTAGGCCTGGAGGCCAGTAGTTGACCCAAAAAATCAGATCATTAAAGAAAAATTGATTCATTCATTGTGCTGCTTCACAGGGTACACTGAAGATTGGGATTACTACTAGTTTTCTTCATATACTCCACTAATATTGTAGCTTCCACTGTTCTTTATGTGTTTTTTTTCTCCACTGAGAAATCATTGATGTATAATCAAAAAAATATAAAAATACAATGTTAAATTCTTACCACCAACCCTCTAAAAAATCCCAAATCAAAAGCCGCAACAGTACTTTTATTACTCATGCATCCACAAGGTGGCCCTTTACTACTTTGTTGTTTACTTCACTGCAATTTGAAATTAGAAAAAGCAAACCTAAAAGAGTTTGCTCATGCAGGTGCCTGGAGAGGCACAGCAGAAGTCTATATTCAGTGAAAATGTTTGACTCACTCACTGCTTCATGCACTTGAATTTGGTTCTTTGGTGACACATGATCATTACATGCTACCTCCTTCCTCAGTCACAAAATATTTGATAATAGGTTATTCTAATTTCAGCTCCAGCTGAGCTCCCAGAAGAAAAACATGCAGCTGAATTAAGCCAGCACACAGAATCATGAAAAATAATACATTATTTTAAGTCATGGAGTTTTGGGGTTTTTATACCACAGAAATACAGAACCAAACCAGTCAATGAACTCTGTTTGCCAATATATATATATTTTTTCTTTTAAATAGGCCTATTTTTACAGCAGCTTTAGGTTCACTGCAAAAATGAGTAGAAAGTGTAATTCCCTGTATACTCATAGTTCCCTGCCATCAACAGAGGGTATATACATACACAGCTTCCCTACCATCAATGGCCTTCTCCAAAGTGGTGCATTTGTTACAAGGGACCAACCTACACTGACACATTATTTTCACACAAAGTCCATAGTTTAGGGCCTCCCTCGTGGCGCAGTGGGTTAAGCAACGCATTATGAAGCAAACCGCAGTTACTGCAGCATGAGGTCGATCCCTGCTGCCTGCCAGGGAGGGGACCCACATGGCCTAGCAGACCTCTCCTGCTGTGCCCACTGCTCCCCTCAGCAGTGTACTTCTGTTGATCTGCCTGTTCTGCTCCCAGCTCTCTGTGGTGAATCCTCTCACCCCCCAACACGTCTGGTCTGTACCCCAGTGCTTGTTTGCATAAATAAATAAATCTTTAAAAAAAAAAAAGTCCATAGTTTACATTAAGGTTCACTCTAGGTGTTACACATGCTGAGAGTTCTAACAAATGTATAATAACATGTATCCATCACTATAATAGTATAATAGGGTAGTTTCCCTGCCCTAAGGATGCTTTGTACTCTGCTTATTTATCTCCTCTCTTCCCCCTTGCTCCCTGTCAACCCCTGATCCCTTTATTGTCTTCAAACACCTGCAGTTTCTAGATGTCCTGCTGTTGGAATCATTCCATATGTACTCTTTTCAGATTAGTTTCTTTCAATTAGTAGCATGCATTTGTTCTCTCAGTCTCTCTCTCTTTGCACTGCATACTATTCTGTTTTCTGGATGTGCCGCATTTTATTTATACATTTACTTAACTTTAGGACATCTTGATTGCTTCCAAATTTTGGCAATTCTGAGTAAAGCTGCTATAAACATAGCGCTTCTAAATGTTTGTGTGAACATAAGTTTTCAACTCCTTTGAGAAAATACTAGGAATATGATTGTTGTATCATATAGTAAGGGTATGTAAGAAAATGCCAAACTGTCTTTCAGAGTAGCTGCATTATTTCTAACCCCACCCCACCCCCAGTAATGAATATGAATTCCTGTTCCTCTACATTCCCACAAGCTGTTGCAGTTGTCAGTGTTCTGGATTTTGGGCATTGTAGTAGGTATGTAGTGTTATCTTGTTTTAATTTGCATTTCCCTAGTGACATATGACGTGGAGTATCTTTTCCTAAGTTTGTTTACCATATGTACCTAATCTTTGGTGAAGTATCTATCTAGGTCTTTTGCCTGTTTATTCATCAGGTTTGTCATTTTCTTACTTAGTTTAAGAGTTCCCTGTATACAGCAGTCTTTTAGTAGTTATGTCTTTTGCCAGTATTTTCTACCAATCTGTGACTTGTCTTCTCATTCTTTTGACAATATCTTTCACAGAGCAGATGTTTTAAATTTTAATGAAGTCCAGCTTATCAATTCTTTCTTTTTTGATAGTGTTTGATGTTCAAAAATAACCAATATACCAATATTTGGATGTGAGTTTATTGCTTCTCATTGACGTTTTATTTAAAAATGTGAAAAGTGGGGCCTGCCTGGTGGCACAAGGGGTTAACTAGCAGCACTATGAAGCTATCTGCAGCCACTGCATGAGTTCGATCCCTGACCAGGGAGGTGACCCACATGGCACAGCAGACTTTTCCTGTCTCACCCACTGCTCCTTTCAGCAGTGTATTTCAGCCATTCCACCTGCTCTGTTCCCCACTCTGTCTCTGGTGAATCCTTTCACATACACCCCATACCTCTGACCTGTACTCCAGTTCTTGTATGCATAAATAAATAAATCTTTTAAAAAATGTGAAAAGTACGTATTCAGCAATCAAAAAAGAAAAACTAGATGCATTCATAGGAACATGGATGGAACTGGAAGGGATTATGCTCAGCGAAGTAAGCCAGAAGGCAAAAGAAAAATACCAGATGGTTCCTCCCCTACGAGGAATATAAGGGAACCAAATAAGGATCAAGGAAAGGAATAAGAACAACAACAACAACAATAATAATAATAACAATAAAGACACAAAAACCAAAAATGAAAAGACAAGGACAAATTGGGGACACTTGGTGCAGAGTGGGGAGAGGGGGTTGAGGGCAGATGGGAGCACGGGGGACTGAGGTGATGGTGCACTGGTGGTATGGTGATGGGGAATACATGGGAATTACAATTGATGTCAAATATATATAAATTTTAAAAAATGTTACTAATTTAAAAATAAATAAATAAAAAATTTTTTTAAATGTGAAAAGTGTGTGATCAAATTTCATTCATTGCTTTTGCACTTGAAAACAAATAGTAGATGATAAAGTCTAACAGTTATTAACTAAGGTAAATATAATTTAATACTTGTTCAAATTATTTTCCTCTACCTTATTCAAATATGCACCAGCAGAACAGTAGCGGGGTTCTCAATTACTTTTTGTACCCTATTCAAAGTGAAAAGGTCAAAAGTGGTACCTGGTATTAAGGCAAACGTGATCATTTACCACACCTCAGAAAAAAGTAAAAATGAAATCAGCCAATCTACAAATAAAACCAACAATTAATGTTCTTTTTCCAGGACTTTGAGTGAAAAAGGACTTTGTGCTACCATGAAAGTTTGCATGACAAACATTACCAAAAGGTAATAAGGCACTGTAATTTTATTTTTTAAATAGTTAGGAGCTACCTGCTGGAGGCCAGCTCCGGCTAAGGCCAGGCTCCTCACAGGAAGAGACGGCATTGTCGGTGAATTGAGGGAAATTGAGGTGTCACTAACCACTTGATCAGAGTGTAGCAAATGTCCTCCTGAGTGTCTCAGCAGGCCTGTATTTATACATTGCAAGTAAGCAGTAGGATTACACCATTATGCGCATAGATCAGAAAGATAGATAACAATCATTACATTTTTCCTTAAGAGCAGCTCGGGGTCTTTATGACCTCCAGTGAAGATTTAGGGCATAATACTGTTTCAAGGTAAGGCTACTTGCTAGATGACATATTTTTATCAGCATACTAGTTTTTCAATGTTAACATTGTTTCTATAAGCATAGCATGTTTTTATTAGCACACTAATATTAAAAAGTTTTTTAATATTAAGGCAGCCATGGCAACTTGGTGCAGCACAACTAACCATTTTGTTTTTACTCAGAGTATAAGACAGACTACTAGCTGCAAGGTCTAGAGTCAAACTAATGTCGATATTTTTGTTATTAGGGAGACTTTTTATATATGATTATGATTTAAGTAAAACAGAGGCAGAGAAGAGGGGAGGCAGGTTGGTAGGATTTATGTGACTCATTTATCACCTGGGAAACACAAAGCCCCCCAAGTTACAGTGGGCCAAGTTACAGAGGTCTTTCTTCGGTTCCCCAGGCCAGTTTCCCATAGCGAATGTTTAAGTTTAGGAAATTATCTAGTAACTAACTTTTGAGTTTGTAAACCAACCACTTTCCAATTGCATTTGATCCTGCCTGGTTTTGCAGTATTGGTTTTTAGAATTTGTGTTACAGTATTTGCCAATCAGTTGTTCATCGTCAAAATGCACAGCATCCAATTATTTTGTTTAACAAAACAGCCAATTTTATAACCACCCCGTGAATATTTTTTCAGTAAGCACATATCATGAAATCACAGAATTACAATTTAGCCAAGAGAAAAGGAGTCCGGCAGCGGCCAGCCTTTGGAGCATCCCGATCTTTCAGAAGTGTCCCTCATACCAGGACTTTTGTCAGGCGGCATGAGCAGCTGGCCCGCACCAGCTACTCTAAATATGGGCTACCAAATTTAGAATCTGATTAAGTATTTAGGGGAAAATATAGCTTCATATTCATAATTTACACTAACTCAGTTCAATCTGGATTAAATATCTATGTGCAAAAAAAGTTTGTGTCTATATGTAGAAAATTATAAGTGTAATATAAATTATTTCATTTGACTACATAAAACTGATGTATGAAAACAAAATTCTAAACTTTACTGTATGTGAGTTAAATAACAAATGATAAACTGGGAAAAAATAAAGTCACCTTTTTATGAGAAGTTACCTAAATAGGTAATAAATTATTATAAAGCAATAAGCAAATGTCTCAATATGAGGATACAAGAAAGTGGCAAAGGCCTTGAATAGGAAACTGTAATAGCAAAATCCATTTGTATAATAAATTTGTGAAAAATGCTCACTAATTGTTATGGGCTGAATAGTGTCATTCTAAAACTTATATCTTGAAGTTCTAACTCCTAATACTCCAGAATGCATTTGGAGATAGGGCCTTTTAATAAAAAAGATTTATTTATTTGTGCATAGACGAGCTGAGGAGTAGAACAGAGGTATGGCAGGGTCAGAGGATTCACCAGAGACAGAGTGGGGGGGCACAACAGGTGAATTGACTGAGATACACTGTTAAGGGGAGCAGTGGGAGAGACAGGAGAGGTCTGCTGTGCCATGTGAGTCACCTCCTTGGCCAGGGATCAGACTGCTGCCACAGTAACTGCGAAGAGCTTCATAGGGCTGAGACTTAACACTCTGCACTACCAAGGAGGCCCTGGAGATAGGGCCTTTTTAAAGGACAGTTAATTTAAAATGAAGTCATCAGAGTGGGACTTCATGCAATAAGATGGTATTCTTATATAAAGAAGAAACTTGTATGACTACACAAATGACTAAAGACCACATAAGGACACACCAAGAAGACAGCCATCTATAAGAAAGGCCTCAGAAGAAATCAACCCTGCTGACACCTTGATTTTAGCTCCCAGAATTGCTAAAAAATAAATTTCTGTTTTATAAGGCACCCAGTCTTGGGAACTTTGTTATGGCAGTCTCAGCAGACCAATATCCTACAAAGAAAACTATGAGGTTGAAAATTGTGACCTGTCATAAACTAACATATTATAGTAAGCTTAAAAATACATAATTCGGCTCTCTTTGTTCCTCCCAGGTACCATATACCTGGGAGTCTTTACTCTTTATCTCTTTTTTCCTAAAAAACTTTTCTTTAATTTCCAAAAAAAAATACATAGCTCATGAGTTTTACAATAGTCATATACTTCCTTATATCTTCTCAATGTGACAAAAATAAAGATATTTATTAAGAGATCACAATATGTTTAACCTCTCTGTACCATAAAAATAAGAAGTAAAATTTTTATGTTTTTATAAACACAAGATTATGCTCCAGTATTCTGCTTACTTAGAAATGAGTTAGGTATTAAATGAATAATTATTAGTTAACTTAACAGCAAAGTCTAAATTTTAAGATACTTAAAGGATTTTGGAAACTACCTTCTAGCTGACATGACATAAGAGATAATTGTTGTTGAAATTTATCAGATTGATGATTCAGTTTGGTTAAACACAAATTTACATTTTTTGGTAATCTTCAACATTTAATATGTAATACTTATATTGATCAGTAAACCTGTGCAAGTTTAGGAAAAAAATATTCAAATAGAATAAAAATATATGCTTGCTTTCTACTTAATGCCGATGACTCGGAAGACATTGCTATTTTTATTAAACCATCAGAACTCAGTAAGAAAGGACAAGTCTTAGTGGACAAGTTTCTTAAGCTTCTGCTTTTGTCATGTCTGTAAATGTCTCATTGGCCAAAGCAAGTCACATGACCAAGTCCAGATTCAAGAAGTCGAGAAATAGACACCACTTACGCAAGGAGTAGCAAAGTTCTATAGAATGTGGTCATGCAAATGACCAAATGGGACAAATAAGTGACCCTTTCTTGCAATTTACTAGACACTGGTAATGGATGCAAATTCCTACTTCCCTACATTCTTGATGAGATTTAATGTCATGTGACTTTTTTGAGAATGATAAAGCAACATCAAAAATCCATTTTAAAAATCTATTAATAGGGCCTCCCTGGTGGCGCAGTGGGTTAAGCAACGCACTATGAAGCAGACCGCAGCCACTGCAGCACAAGTTCGATCCCTGCTGCCGGCCAGGGAGGGGACCCACATGGCGTGGCAGACCTCTCCTGCCTCGCCCGCTGCTCCCCTCAGCAGTGTACTTCGGTTGATGTGCCTGTTCTGCTCCCCGCTCTGTCTGTGGTGAATCCTCTCACCCCCCACACTTCTGGCCTGTACCCCAGTGCTTGTATGCATAAATAAATAAATCTTTTAAAAAAAAACCCTGTTATTTAAAAAAATAAAAAAATAAATAAAAATCTATTAATAAGGTTATGCATCTTTTCATCTGGCGTAGAATTCATGTTTTAATATAAGATGCATACATAGACAGAAAAATATATACTGGAGGAATAATTTCATTTGGGTAGTGGTATTACAGATAGTTTTCATTTTCTCTGTATTTTCTAAAATGAACAACTATTACCATTGGAAAGAAGTTAGAAAAGTAAATTTACATGTTAAAATATTCTGCATTTCTGACCTATTGTTTATTGATTTGCAGGCTTCATAATCTACTCTGGATTGATAATTTGCTAGATTGATTTCTATAACTCATGTAAGTGCTGTCTTTATAATTTTATTATAAAAATACACATAAAGTGGACCTCTCCGGTGGCCCCCAGGTTAAGTATCAGTGCTATCACTGCTGTGGTCTGAGTTTGATCCCCAGCCAGGAGCTGACCCATATAATATAGCAGACCTCTCCTGTCTCATCCACTGCTCCCCTTAGTAGTGTATTTCAGTAGATCTGCCTGTTCTGCTCCCCAGTGAATCCTCTCACCCCCCTGTCCCCACCTCTGGCCTACATCTTTTTTTAAAGATTTATTTATGCATACAAGAACTGGGGTACAGGCCAGAGTTGCGGGAGGTGAGAGGAGTCACCAGAGACAGAGTGGTGAGCAGAACAGGCAGATGGACTGAAATACACTGCTGAGGGGAGCAGTGGGTGAAGCAGGAGAGGTCTGCTACGCCATGTGGGTCCCCTCCCTGGAGGGTGGTAGGGATCGAACTCGTGCTGCAGTGGCTGTGTCTTGTTTCACAGTGCCTTGCTTAACCCATAGCACCACCAGAGAGTCCCCCATAAATAAATAAATCTTAAAAAAAAAAAAAGTAACTGGTATGATCATCTGACGACATCTCAGTGCTGAGCTAGGCTAGAAGTTTCCTGAGCCTTGGTTAGGGGGCATGTTCATGACTCATTGGTTCCAAGTTCAGTCCTGAGAAAACTATATTCGCTTGGTCTGTCACAGTAAAATCCTGTAGACTAGGTGATTTAAACCACAGAAATTTATTTTCTCACAGTGGTTGGAAGTTTAAGGTCAAGGTACCAGCAAGGCTGATTTCTTTTGTGACTTGTAGACAGCTGCTTTTTTGCTGTGTCTTCACATGTTCTTTTCTTTGTACATGTACAAAAAGAGAGTGAGTGAGCTCCGCTGTTTCCTTATTATTGGAGTAGAGGCCCAAATCACTTGACCTTAATTAACTTATTAGGGCCTTCCTGTCTCCAAATGCAACCACACTGGGGCTCTGGTTTCAACATCTGAATGTGAGAGGGACATAATTCAGATTCTAATACAGATTGTATTCATCAATGAAAGGGAATTTCTGATAGCAGAGTTTTTCACATAAAGGAGGATCTATCTTAAGTTTAAATTCAGCCCCAGGTCATTGTGTAGCAATGGGAATGGCAGAGTGCTAGTTAGTCATTTCCATATCTTTTAAAAAGACATCTGTGAAAGTTCTCAGGGGTGTTCTGAGGAGCAGTCCTTCCACAGATGACAGAAAAACTGGGACAGTCACACCTTTCTCTACACATAAACTGTGATGAAACATGCAGTACATTAAAGGCAGAGAAGTTCATTTCTTTACTCAAATGATACTTAGTGGCTATTTGCTATTTTCCAGGCACTATACTAGCTTGTGAATTAAACAGAAAAAGGAGGAACCTAACCTGTAGGAAGTTAACTCAATAATTTCATTTTACTATCAATCTTCCCCTATGTCCCTAAGTTGGTTTTTTTTTTTCAGACATAATTGACGTATGACACTATAAGTTTAAAGTGTATGATAGTTTGATATATGTATATGCTGTGAAATGATTACAAGTTTACTCAACATCCACCTCAAAAAGTTACAATTCTTTCCCTTTGTGATGAAAATTTTTTAAGATCTACTCCCTTGGCACCTTTCAGAGACAACAGGTTGTTGAACTCTGATTCCCTCAAAGTGCCCCCAAAATAGCCAATGGAGGAGTCTATTGGGCTTGCCAAGATCAGGGAAATGACTATCCTCAGAGCTTCTGAGTCTGGGGTGAGAAAAGGGCAAAAGCAGGCTGCTTTGGAGGTTTTAGGATTAGCTGGCTATTTTGATGCAGATTTCAAATTTAATTCAAATTGGCATGTTTATGACAGACATCACATCAGAGTTGAGGACTTGTGGAGCGAGTCAGGTGAAATTTCCGGTGAGCAAACAAAAATCTTCAGGTGCTATCTGCTTTTCTCAGTGAGTATGTTTACTTCAACGTGGGCAAAGTGAATAGCCTATTAATCAGATTAATTGACTTTCAGGAAGTTCCTGGAACAAATGATAAACTTATTTGCCATTTCATCTTTCAGGAAAAGAATTTCTGACAAGAGATTAAGTCAATAATATGTGTGTGTGTGGACAGTGATTTCAATTTCTCAAAAGAAACCTCCGTCTTCTTTCAATCCTGTCTTTCCCCAACTCATTTAACCACAATAATCTCCTTTGTTCATAAAACCTGGTAACATACGAAAGACCAGACCACACTAACTAAACTAGTTAATAAATCCCATGAGAGTGCTGTGAGTCAGAACTTCTCAAAGGGTAGTCCCTAGACCAGTGACATCAATGTCACTGGGGAACCTGTTAGAAATGGGCCTCACCCACTAAATAAGAAACTGTGGGGGTGAGGTGAGTGATTTATGTTTAACGCACCCTCCCCGTGTCTCCAGTGCATACCACAGTTTGTCAGTCGATGTGGGAAGCCTTCCTGAAACTCTAACTGCTCTTTGCTCTTTTAATTTTCCTCCTAATAAAAAACAGAAATATGAGGCACTGACACACGCTAATACCTGGTATTCCTTCAAGAAAACAGCCCTTTAATGTTTGTCTCTATGTACGGAGTGGAGATTGGGGCAAACCCATTTTTGTGTGACAGCTGTGTGCTCCTTGGGACTCACACTCTGAGGCTCTCCTCCTCTCTGAGCTCTTTGCAAGCATATTTTCCTTGCATTGCAATTGGTACAAGAGTGAGATATATAAAACTTACCAAGGTGTTAGAGGGGAACTGAAGGAGAAAGGTTGGCTAGCATGGTATTTTGTGAAAACAAACAAGCAAACAAACAAACAAAAACTCCTAACTATCCACTTAAAATCTCTCTCCTCCCTAATCTTTCTTCTGGGCTTGGTGACTCTTTCTTCTGCTTCAGAATCCACACCTTTTCTCTGACCATTGCTTCTAAGAGCAGTTCAGTTCAATCCGCCCAAGTTTTAAAAGTCCTTACTCTACCTAGTAGTTAAAACCATCTGCAGTGACATTTAAGGAATTTTATTGAGGCTTAAAACTGTCTTGTGAACAAAAGCTGCCTACATCCTAGGCTCCATCAAAGCTGAGCGGAATGAGGTGACAGTCATGTACATTTCTCTACCTTGGCAGGGAGGAGACTTGAGTTAAGATTGTCTGATGTTTGCAATTTGTTCCTGTCAGAATACTGTTTATCTGTTAGAATGGTTCCCAGTTGATTTGAGTCCCCCTTAGCGTGGCTTGGTGTCTGCACCTACTGTTCTCCTCCCGCCTGGTGCTTCTCGGGAGCAAACCCCAGAAGAAAGAATGAAGACAGACTACATACGGGAAACTGAGTCTGGGAGGGGACCTATGCAGGAAAGCATTATTTATAGCTCCCGGGATGGAAGGGGTCCCTGGTTTCAGATGTTCTTGCACAATTAGAACCAGCTGAGGAGCTTTTAAAAATGGCCACATCCAGGCCATACTCTCATCAGCAACATATGAAAATGTGGTACAGACTTCAGGCACCAGTATTTTGTTAAAGCTCCCTAAACGCGAGCCTCCCTGGTGGCACAATGGGCTAAAGCAACGCACTATGAAGGATGACCGCAGTCCCTACGGCACAAGTTCGCTCCCTGCCGCCAGAAGCCCCTACAGCACGAGTTCAATCCCTGCCGCCATCGCGGCAGCTCTCTCTTGCCTCGCGGGCTGCTCCCCTCAGCAGTGTACGTCAGTCGATCTGCCTGTTTTGTTCCCCACTCTGTCTCTGGTGAATCCTCTCACCCCTCTGGCCTCTGACCTGTACCCCAGCTCTTGTATACATAAATAAATCTTTAAAAAGAAAATAAAGCTCTCTAAATAATTCCTGTGTGCATCAAGTTTTAAGGCTGCTGGCCTAGCTGGTGTCCAAAGTTGCCCAGTATGCTAAGACATTATAACCATTTTCTTCAAAGTGCTTCAAAATAACTAAATGAATTGCTTTTCTATCACACTGTTTCACAGACAGAAAAGCCGAGAAAGGGGAAATGTGACTCATACAAGGAAGATCACAGACGAACTGTTAAAGGGGCTACACAGGTGTCACCTTTACTGGGTGCTGTCCCTACAAAAACAGACAGACAATGTAGTAAGTGCTGATTTATTAAGGCCTCCTGGAACCAAAAAGTACTTGGAGAAACTTAATAGAATTATCATGTATTAATTTTTGAATTAAGGTTGTAAATCGCAGAAACCTCAAGAGGTAAAGTGATCATACTTAAAAAACAAACAAACAAGCAAAAACAATTAATGTGGTTTTGGTTTTCACAATTAAATCCTGTTAAGCTGTGCTCCAAATTAACATCAAAATAGTTTAACCTTGTTCCGTAACAATTCACCTTATGTAATTCTGGAGATACTTATGTTTTCAAGCTCTGACTCAAAACAAATTTAAAAAAAGTTCAGACCAAGCACACTGTGAGGCCACCGAATATTTGTCTGGTATCAACAAATATTGAAATTACAGTGGGAAAAAATGAGAGGAAGGAGTTGATAAGAACAGAGTAAAATTAATGGGCTTTAAAATTTCATATTTCTAATTAGCCTATTCTCTAATTAATTGAGTGCTGAAGTTAAAATTATTAACTTCATCACTACCATAGTTGAATCAGTTAAAAGAAGAGATTAGATTCATTTCAGCCAAGCTACATGTTAGCTGCTTCTGTCATTTTCCCATTTTGCTTTCCATAATTGGAATAATTTCTGCATCGCCACTAGCTAGACAGAAGACACTTGCTGAAAAGGAGAAACCATTTGCTTTGGGATTAGAGTGGAAACCTCTCATCAACCCCACTGGAAATCCGTCTTCCTGGTTGCACTGAATATGGTACCATCACCTGGCCGGGAAGTCAAAGTGCCTCTAAAGTTGCTGCCACAGAAACTCTCCCTCAGCAGCCTATGGTTGCAACCTGAAGTTCTTCCAACATAGATTCAACTTTGGTAACAAAATGTCATCTGCCATTCCTTAGTATGGCAGATCTTGTGAATTCTTGCTAAACTAGGGTTGCCAGATAAAGCACAGATGTCCACATAAATTTGAATTTCAGATAAACAGTGGCTAATTTTTGGTATAAATATGTCCCTAGTATTACACTCATATCTTGAAATAAGTATTGTTTGTTAGAAAATCAAATGTAACTAGGTAACCCATGTGTTTATTTACTAAGTCTGGCACCCCTATGCTAACCAAATGGAAATTCTGTTTCTGACAGCAATATGCCTGCTGGCACTAACTGGATCATCGTTGGTCTCAATCAATCATAATGCAGTTCCTCATTTCCCCAGATTTCTTGCAGTTGGAAATTTCCATGTGTCCGTGGCAATTGAAACATTAACAAAAGGATTTCTATGAAGATGTACAGGGTACAGTTTGAAAAGTTTCTTTTTCCCTCTGGCAAAAGACCCATGACTTGTGGTTTTATGTTTGCTCTGTCCCCCCATCCTGCCTGGGGCTGGATAGAATGCTTGGGTGCAGTAGACATCTCCTAGTTATTAGGATGCCTGCCAAAGCACTATAGCACTTAGCACGAATGACTAAGAGCAAGCTTGCCATGTGTAGCTCCTTCCTCTCGTTTTCCCACCAATATGTCCTTTTGCTCTTTCCTCCTTCCCAGCAGCCTTCCACTCATGCTGGCAATTGTAGTGTGAGGTGTCTGAATTATCAGACCATGGAAGTGGGGGCAGAGAAGATGGTGACCATTCCCATGGCCAATGTGACGCTCCTCCCCTTGCCATGGCAACACACCATAACACAAAAGCTCTTGTTGGTGAATTGTCCATGTGCTTTGAGTGGGTGGGAGGTAATCAAGACAGCAACTAGATGGGTGGAGTTAGGAAGAGAGAGGAAGGAAAGTGGGACAAGTAGGCTATGGTAGAGGACTAGGGGTTGCCTATTGGTTGTGACTAAGATGCTGATTTCATCCCCAAGTGGAGATGCCTACTAAATAGTTGGAATTACAAATCTGAAGTTCAAAGGAAAGGTCTAGACTGGAAATGAAAAATGATGTCATTTTTGTTAAAAATAGATTATTTAACAGCTGGAGGCTGGGTGAGGTCACAAGGAAGGACTGCAGACAGAAAAGAAAAAAATGAGCTAAGGTCTGAGTCTTCAGGCTTTGTAGTGTTAAAAGGCTGGTTGATGAGAAGGAACAGCAAGCTTTGAAGGAGTGACAGGAAATAAACCAGGATTCAGTGCCCTTCTGAAGAAAGGACAAAGAATGGTTATTTATCTGAAATGCTGCAGAGAATACAAGATGAGTTCAGATAAAGGCTACCAGATGTGACAGTAACATGTAACCGAGTCTGGTAAGATCACAGGAGGAACCACCCGGTTTGAGAAGGCGTAACAGAATTTAGAGACAGAAAATACAGACAATTCTTTTGACATGATCAGGTTCTTCCAGAAACTGGAACTGCACCCTTGGGTGCTCTGCACCATTTTGAAGAGCCCAACTAAATGTTTGCAAAGCATAAGGCAAGGAATGTGACCTTTCATTGGAGGATCAAAGTGGAGGTGAATTGATGGTCAGCTTCTAGAAAGCAGGTGTCAGAAAACCAAGGCCCAAAATGGCCACACCCAGTCATTTATGTGCTGTTGGTGGCTGCTGTCACCATACACAGGTAGAGTTAGTAGCTGTGACAGAGACCGTATAGCCCACAATGCATAAAATATTTTCAATCTGGCCCTTTTCAGAAAAAGTTTGCCAAGCTTTGCTGGGGAGAGGGGAACTGGGTGAAAATGTGCATTAGGGCAGTGACTAAAGGAAGGTTTTTGAAGATGTGAGAAATGACTTTTTTCTGTTGATGAGAAAGGTTCATCAAGGAGAATAAAAACTGATGTTGGGCCCTCCCTGGTGGTGCAGTGGGTTAAGCAACGCACTATGAAGCAAACCGCAGCCACTGCAGCACGAGTTCGATCCCTGCCACTGGCCAGGGAGGGGAACCACATGGCGCGGCAGACCTCTCCTGCCTTACCCGCTGCTCCCCTCAGCAGTGTGTTTCAGTCAGTCTGCCTGTTCTGCTCCTCACTCTGTCTCTGGTGGATCCTCTCACCCCCTGCACTTCTGGCCTGTACCCCAGCTCTTATATGCATAAATAAATCTTAAAAAAAAAACCTGATGTTGCATAAGAGAATTTCTGGGTGATGAACTTAAGTGCTCTAGTATGACAGGAGACTGGAAATCAAGTGGAAGGGATGCACTTGCTAGGCTATAGACTTATGTCTTTTGTCATCATTATTCTATGAAACTATGCACAACCTCACACTAGAGAAATGTAAAACATCAACCACGTATTTCAAGACCCAGTAGGATCCTCACCTGTAGTGTCCAGAGAAGTTTTCCCTTCTCACAGAGATGGCTGCTGAAGTTCCCACTCTGTGTGGGCTTCTTCAAGCTCAAATTCTTGCATCTTTTACCTATATTTAAGGAGATTGTTTCCTTTGCCTGTGGAGTTGCACAAAATGAAAGACTTTCATAGGCAAAGGGGAGCAGTAACAAGGAAGTCATACTAGTCAAAACAGTGGACTGGTTATTGCAAGATTACCTTAAGGGGGATGAACTTTCTAGGGCTGATCCCTTAATTCCTGATTGACTGGTTTAAGATTCCACTTCTGGGAAGGGCAAAACTAAATCAGGTCTTTGTTTGGTGAATGTTGGGCTTAGTACAAGTCACTCCACTTTGGGTGAAGAGTAAGTCATCCCCGAATTTTCGATGTCATATGAGGGGCTGACATGTCCAGAACAGGTTTTTCTAAGACATGTTACCTTGTCATATGAACTGTTTACAGGTAACGCCCATTGAGGGCTTCAAAAGAAAAATGTCACCATTTTCTTTGCTACCTAGAAAGAAGTAGATTGTGGAGAATTACCCAGATTTAGAGTTATTGCCAGAATTTTCCATTGGAATAACCTATCTACATGGCAGGGAAAACATTTGATTACAGACATCTTGGGTGGCAGGGGTTTGGTGATGGTTTTTGGTTTTTGTCATATAAGTCATTCTCTTCTCACCATGTGATTCCTGCTCCTCTCTCTGTCCTTGACACCTCAGGCTCTATCCCATTCTTTAGCTCAAGGATAAAAACTCTTAGTACTATTTACAGCCAAGTAAATTCTCCATAAGTATGTAATTCAGCTTATCCTCTTTTGGCTCCTAATCTGTCTGGTATTAATTTTATTGTTCTACCAGCCAGAGAAAGAATTTAAATGAGCAGGGGGAATGTCCTCTCTGCTCCTACATGGGCCTGTTACCTTATTTTTAGCAGAACATAGACACCTGTTACTCCCTCTTGACTGGAAATAAAAGTCTATCAAGATCTTTATCTTAGAAAATGCTAGCTAAGTGTACTTTGTGCTATAAATTAATCCTTTTTACTACTAACATCTAAAGTTATAAAAAAAAACAAAAGTGGGTGTTTCTATTTATGTTTTTTTTTAAGATTTATTTATTTATGCATACAAGCGCTGGGGTACAGGCCAGAGGTGTGTGAGGGGGTGAGAGGATTCACCAGAGACAGAGTGGGGAGCAGAACAGGCAGATCAACAGAAGTACACTGCTGAGGGGAGCAGCGGGCACAGCAGGAGAGGTC
>JAGFMF010011592.1:1522313-1536764 GCA_019455555.1 Galemys pyrenaicus | reverse complement strand
GCCGGCAGCAGGGATCGAACTCGTGCTGCAGTGGCTGCGGTGGCTGCGGTTTGCTTCATAGTGCGTTGCTTAACCCACTGCGCCACCAGGGGAGGCCCTATTTATGTTTTTAAATACACAGTTTTAGATGCCACCACCAGAGGGTCCCCCTGGCACATTTTCTGTACCATTCCATTTCTGTGTTAAATAAATATTTTTTTAATCAAAAAAAGACTCTTCTGTCTCCTTTAACATGTGGGTCCACTCCCTGCTGTCCAAACACGCTGGTCACTTATTTCTCCTCCACCCACTTAAATACTTTCCTCTTCTTTCACTCTCCTGGTGCTTCATAATGGTGAAAATTCCCCATAATTTCTAGGCACTCTCACCCTCAGAAGAGCACACCTCCCTCCGCAGGTGTCTTTAATACTGGAGTGTAGGCATTTGCAGAAGTCAAGAGCTCCTGGAGCACACGCCGTAGACACGTCCTCATTGAAATGCGTGCAGGTCCTGCTCAGCATGTGCTCTCTCCTCTCAGTGCCTCTGGATATGTTAAACAGAAGTTTAATAAATCAGGGTTTGCATGCAGTAATAGATATCTATTTTAGTTGTATACATCAATGAGTTTTGGTAAAGGTTCCTGCCGGGATATCATTTAATAAGGTTAACACTAATCCTCCCACCCCTTGCCCAGCAGGGAGGTTTGGGAGGCTCAAATAGATAAAGGGAATTGATGGGATCCAGGCCACAACTGTTGCCATAATTTCAGGTCTAGTTCCGCAGCCAGGAATCAACCCCAGGCTGCAGCGACAGTGCTGACTCCTAAACACTGGCACACCAGGCTGGTGTCGAATGAAGCAGCAGCGGGAACTTCGCTGACTCTCAGGCAAGTAAACGAAAAAAGGCAGATTTGTTTAGAGAACGAGATATAAGAAAAAGTTTATTAAGGAGAAGAGGAAAGAAACAAAGGGGGGGCCTCCCTGGTGGCGCAGTGGGTTAAGCAGCGCACTATGAAGCAAAAATGCAGCCACTGCAGCATGAGTTCGATCCCTGCTGCCGGCCAGGGAGGGGACCACATGGTGCAGCAGACCTCTCCTGCTGTGCCCACTGCTCCCCTCAGCAGTGTGCTTCTGTTGATCTGCCTGTTCTGCTCCCTGCTCTGTCTGTGGTGAATCCTCTCACCTCCCACACCTCTGGCCTGTACCCCAGTGCTTGTATGCATAAATAAACAAATCTTTAAAAAAAAAAAAAGAAACAAAGGGGGATTCCCAGGCCTGTGGCACCAGGTCAAGGAGGGCAAAGAAGCCGCTGCGGAGCGGTGTCTCAGGTAACAGGTACCCTCTTTCCCTAAGTATTCTCAAGCCCCATGAGTCCCTTTGTGATTGGTTAGTTCTTGGTGGTCTCACTCACTCTGCCTTAATGTCTCTGTGGCCAGAATTACATCTTGGTTCACCATCCTCATCATAAAAGCCTTTTTTTATTGCCCTATTCTGGGAGTGGAAATGTCTTGATGGCAGGAGGAGGAGTGCAGTGGTTTATTAATCCCCTTTGGAATTTGTTGCTCTTATCTCTGGAGTCTCCCTTATTCTTCCGAGCTTTTTCCAATTCTGTTCTGACCCTAGAAGCTATCATCTGCTTGCCCTAGGACTCATTACCCTAAAGTTGAGGCCATTACAGTTTTAACCAGAAATAAAATCTCAGTGAGAGTTAGACAAAGTTGAGGATTAAGATATGGAAAGCAGATGAACAGATTTTACTCTGTGTGATGTGTTGCAGTAAACACAAGTCTGAATTCAGTTTATATAGGAACTCTGAGTATTTGGCATTAAGAATGTAATTATTTTTGATAGGAGGCACTTCTAGTTCTAAGTTGTCCTCATCCAAAGATATGTTCATGCCAGAGGCAGGTATTTCAGGACTTAATTTCTTTCTTTCTAAAGAATGCCCTAGGCCTCCCTATGAAGCTATCTGCAGTCATCACAGAGCAAGTTCGATCCCTGGCCAGAGAGTTGGCCTCCAAAGTGCAGCAGACCTCTCCTGCCGGGCCAGGCCTGGCGTTGCTCCCCTCAGCAGTGTACTTCAATCCTCCTGTTCTGCTCCCCACTGTCTCTGGTGAATTCTCTCACTCTCCCCTCCCCTCCAGTCTGTACCACAGTTCTTGTATGCATAAATAAATAAATCTTAAAAAAGAGAACGTCCTACAGAGACGCAAAGGTTGGACACCATTATTAAATTTTCCTTATCTGACTCTTTGATCCTTAGTGGGTGTGAAAAGATAGCCTTAACTTCAGGCAGCAGAATTTCTGTATAAGGACAAGATGGAGCCCATTCACATTTTAATTCTACGGAGATGGCTTTGCACTTTACCTGCTAAATAATGGTGGTAGGTGAGAAAATTTCATGGTATGTTCACAAAAGGCAGTGCACATTTACTTGGAATCAAAGAATTCCAATTTGTACAGCACAGATTTAGGTAGAAAAACAAATTATGTCCCAAAGAGGGACAAAGGCCAGTGTTTTTCTAGAGACAAAAAGGAGGGAGAGGTAGTGTGTGGTAATGGTCATATGGCAGAGGTCACAAGATGCAATAGGACATTCTTCTCACAGGTTGATAATCTGTCCTAATCTAAGAGGCTAGAGCAGTTTAAATAGAGGTAAGAGTGGGCCTTTCTGGTGGCACAAGGGGTTAAGCACTGTACTATGAAGCATCTGTAGCCACTGCAGCACAAGTTCGATCCATGCCCAGGGAGGCACAGCGGACCATTCCTGCCTCTTCAGTCAATCTTCCTGTTCTGTTCCCTATTCAGACTCTGGTGAATCCTCTCACCCTCATACTTCTGGCCCCATACTTCTGGCCTGTATCCCAGTTATTGTATGCATAAATAAATAAATCTTTAAAAAAAAATAGAGGTAAGTGGTTTTGTAGCAGCTCCAGCTCCCATTTTAAAACCTCTTTATTTATGCCACATTTTCACACATGTAAACTACTGCATATATTGCAGTTGTTTAATGTTCCTTAATATCAATCTAATCAGCTCTGCCTCTCCTCCCCAAAAGATGCCAAGAGCCATTTACTAACACTGGTGGGCCTGGGAACCCCACGGGAGGAACCAGGTCCCTACTCCCCCAATCGGTTAAGGCCCGCCCTCATTATAATAAAGAGGGAGGAGATGTCGGGAGCCATAAGAATAAAGTCCGGTCTCACTTCCTGGTCAGCCTTATCTCCTGGTTAAGCAAGGGCTCCAAAAAAGGAGCACGCCAGAATTATAGCCCTCCCACTCTAGCATCCAGAACCATAGCCCTCCCCACTCCGGAACCTCCAACCAGCAAAGGACAAGTACCTAACACCTAGCCAATCATCCAGAAATAGCCCTTCCTCCTGCTCCTCCCCGTAGCCCACCTGAGCACTCATATACCGCTGTTCAAGAATAAAATATCAGAGGCTTGATCAGAATCCTGTCTTGCCTCTCTTCTTTGCATTCCTTGTTTGTCCCATTCCCTTAGGATTCCCGTGCGCCCTCATTGTTGTCCCGCGGGCCGGGACATTAATTTTTAAAGATTTATTCATTTATGCATACAAGAGCTGGGATACAGGCCAGAGGTGTGGGGAGTAAGAGGATTCACCAGAGACAGAGTGGAGAACAGAACAGGCAGACTGACTGGAATACACTGCTGAGGGGAGCAGCAGGCAAGGTAGGAGGGGCCTGCCATGCCACGTGGGTCCCCTCCCCAGCCAGGGATTGAACTCGTGCTTCAGTGGCTGACAGATGCTTCATAGTGCAGTGCTTAACCCCTTGCGCCACCAGGGAGGCCCCACATTTAATTTTTTAATGTGCTAAGTCCGTCAAGGTTTTTAGTTGTGATTTTATTTTGTTTTTGTTTTTTATGTAATGGTGGTTTATAGCACGGTATATGTTTTAGGAATTACAGGCTCATACCTTTTCAAATTGATTTTTAATTTTGTCACCATTTTGAGAAAAGTTATTTAACAGAAATCTTTTTTTATTCTTCCTGTCATTTTTTAAAGTTAGGACTTAATACGTATGAACATTGAAACAAATTTCAGTTTTTACTCTGTTTGGACTCTGTATGCTTAGGAATCAAACTTAGTTTTTTCCAAACAGTATATTTACTATTGAATTTGCTTTCTTTATTTCATGCTTTCAAAGTAATACCTTACTCCTTTACACATCTACTCCTTGTTCCAGACAATGTAATTTTTGTTAATTTTTTAAATGATTAAAAATGAATTCTGTAGCCTTTGTCAAAATAAACTAACCAACCATCCTCATATGATTCCATCCTGAACAGCTGTTCTTCAGGACAGTAGCTATTTATCTCCCTCCGTCTTCTCTTCTACCTAAATGTATGCCACCATCCTATGGAAGATTCCATGACATGGGTCCTTTGAGGTCCCAGACTATCTTTTCAGTTGTGAACTAAAGGCTGACAAAGATTACCACTTTAAGGTGGACAGTGATGAAAGCGAACACAGTTATTTCAGAACAGTCAGTTTAGGGACTGTGCAAAGGGTGAGCTACGCATTGTTGGAGCGAAAGCAACAGATGATGAAGGCAGTCCTATTAAAGTCACACTCACGGCTTATAAAGCCAAAAGTTCCCCTTGGGGGCTTTGAAATCAAGTGATCTTCACACCACAGTGGTCTGACGGCTGAAGCGTGGTTCGGGGCCTTGCATGTTAGTGGGCAGCGCTTAGTAACAGTGGAAGAAGATGCAGAGTCAGAAAATGAAGAGCAGGAGGATGTGAAACTCTGAAGTGTATCTGGGAAGGTTCTGCACCTGGATGTGGTAGCAAGGTCCCACAGAAAAGAAGTAAAACTTGCTGCTGATGAGTATGATATTATGATGAGGAGGAGTGAGGAGGTGAAAAAGCACCAGTAAAAAAAAAAAAATTACAAGATACTGTAGCCAAAAATGCACAAAAGTAAACCAAAATGGAAAGACTCAAAATCCTCAATACCTAGATCAAAAGGACAAGAATCTTCCCCAAATTAGGAACTATTAAAACACCAAAATGACCTGTACTTCTCTGGAAAACATTAAAGCAAGAATGTAAGCAAGTATAGAAGAGATGTTTCTCTTCCCAAAATGGAAGCCAAATTTACCAATTACATGAAGAACTGTATCTGGATGACTGATAAGGAGGCTAGTCAAGATCTCTGGCAGTGGAGGAGGCCTCTTTAAGAAAATAATTCCAGGGGCCTCCCTGGTGGCACAAGGGGTTAAGCACAGCACTATGAAGCATCTGCAGCCACTGAGCACGAGTTCAACACCCAGCCAGGGAGCTGACCCACATGGCACAACAGACCCCTCCTGTCATGCCCACTGCTCCCCTTAGCAGTGTACTTCAGCCATTCTGCCTGTTCTGTTTCCCGCTCTGTCTTTGGTGAGTCCTCTCACTCCCCATGCCTCTGGCATAAATAAATCTTGTAGGCATAAATAAATAAATATTTAAAAATATAATTCCAACAGTTTGTTAAAATTTTCCATCTTATTTCATTTCTGTAACTATTGATATCTGGCTGTCCTGTTTATAAAGCAGAGTGAGAACTTTCCCTACCATGTCTGATAAAGGTTGTCCAGGTTTCATTGCCAAGAATGTGCTGTCTAAAATGCCTGTTTGGCTTTTAACTATTGCTGCTATGAGGCTAGAGTACAAGGTTCTGGGAAAGTTTAACATTGCCAGGCCCAACATTGCATGATGAATATTATTTATCACTGAATAACTCAGAGGTAATCATAAACCTTCCAGGTAGAGTGGGTGAGGAATGAAGAAACAGTACAGTGTACTAGTGTTAACTTTGTTACTGCAAAATCAGTAGAATCCTCTGTTGGGAGGTCAGGCTCTTAAGAGGGATACCTACAAAGAAAAAAACAAAAACAAAAAATAAAAAACCAAATCATTATTAAGAAAAGTCTAAGAGACCAGTGGCTGAAAATCTTGATTTTCAACTGCTTGTTGAATTTTCAAGTTAAGATACTGATGTCATTGGTGTTATTACCCAGTCTTGGTTGCTTCTCATGTAAGAGCATTTATGACCTGAACATTGTGCTAGACTGTCTAGTCACCTGGTCAAAGGCTTGTGCTGGGAAGAATCTAGAGCATAGAGGCATGATCTATGCTGGTGATTAGTCCTTCAAAGCATATATCAAGACTTTGGGGCTTCAATTCCAGTGTTTTCCAAGATTTGGAGAAAAAGGCCTGGTACAAAGCAAACTGGAGACCTCCTAACTCTCTGATCTGCCAGATTTTAGTTCTTGGTCAAATGTCAAGGGAGGATGGAAACATTAATCTAGAGGTTGTAGCCAAGTGTTTTTACTTCGTTATGGCAGCCCTAGCAAATTTATGTACCCACAGAGAAAACTATCAGGTTGATAATTGTGAACTGTCATATTCTAGGAAACCATCTGAGCTTAAGAAAATACATCTCTGGGCAATCTCTGGTGGCACAAGGGGTTATGTCTCAGTATTATCAAGCCATCGGCAGCCACTGTAGCCTGAGTTCCATCTCGGCCAGAGAGCTGACCCACATGGTCAGCAGACCTCTCCTCTTTCACCCGCTGCTCCCCTCAGCAGTGTACTTCAGTCCATCTGCCTGTTCAGGTCCCCACTCTATCTCTGGTGAATCCTCTCACCCCCAAAACCTCTGGCCTGTACCCCAGTCCTTGCATGAATAAACAAATAAATCTTTTTTAAAAAAGGAGAAGGGCCCTCCCTGGTGGTGCAGTGGGTTAAGCAATGCACTGTGAAGCAAACCGCAGTCACTGCAGCACGAGTTCGATCCCTGCTCCCGCTGGGGAGGTGACCCACATGGCACAGGCAGACCTCTCTGCCTGGCCCGCTACTCCCCTCAGCAGTGTGTTTCAGTTGATCTGCCTGTTCTGCCCCCTGCTCTGTCTGGTGGATTCTCTCACCTCCCTGGACTCTGGCCTGTACCCCAGTGCTTATATGCATAAATAAATAAATCTCAAAAAAATAAAAAATAAATAAAAAATAAAAAAGGAGAAAGAACTGCTGAGAATGATCTGAATCTGAGAAATGAACTAGATATCCTGATCCAAGAGATCCAAATAGTTCCAAATAAAATAAGATACACAAAATGACACATTAAAATAAAGCTGTTGAAAGCCAATTAGTAAAGAATACTAAAAGTCCCAAGAGAATATAAGGAAAAAAATCTATAAGGGAACATGAATTCGATGTCAGCAGATGTTTTAGTAGCAACACTACAAGCAAGAAGGGAATAGCAGAAGATAAAAGAATTTATCATCACCAAGCCACATATGAATAAAATGCTGAAGGGCTTATTATAAAGCAGCAGAACAATAGAGAAAAAAGTTCACTGTCTTTTGGGAGCACAGGGTTTGAGTAACATTCATATTGTTACGTGCGATTTATGATTTTAACCAGTTTTAATATGCTAGTTAAAAAAAGTATCACAATTGTATTAATGCTCACTACCACAGCTATGTTTATCAGCACTTCCCTGCATCGATAATATTAGCTGGTTATCAAAGTGTATCTCCAAGCTCAAACCCATCCTTTCTTACTATGTTTTATGATGCTGTGGCTCTAACACTGAAAACCACACTTCCTGTCAATTTCTGCCAACAGGAAAGAGGGGGTGATACTTGAGGAGACCAGAGGGCTGGAGAGAGACCTACTAACTTCCTGATTTTTGCCTTGGTTTCTTTCCCTTGGCTACAGGATTGTTTCCAGTTTAGAAATTTTAGTCAGCCCTCTCAGATCCATCTTAAACATTTGCCTTCAGAAGTAGCATCATCAGGTATGTCTCAGAGCTCTGGGTCCCAGATCCCCAGCACTCCTCTTTTAGTTCCCATAACCACAACACATCCCCTCTCTCTAACTTACCAGTGGCAGCTGCTTCCTGTAGTTATTGTGATCCTTCCCTTTTTTGCCTTTTCAATTCTCCATTACCTCACTTTTTAAAGATTTATTTATTTATGCATACAAGAAATGGGGTACAGGCCAAAGGTGGGGGGTTGAGAGGATTCACCAGAGACAGAGTGGAGAACAGATCAGGCAGCCTGACTGAAGTACACTGCTGAGGGGAGCAGCAGGTGAGACAGGAAAGGTCTGCAACAATATGTGGGTCCCCTCCCTGCCTGCAGATTGAACTCATGGTGCTGCAGTGGCTGTGGATGCTTCATAATGCGGTGCTTAACCCCTTGCGCCACCAGGGAGGCTCCTCTCCGTTACCTCTTTAACCAACTCCTTAAATTCTCATAAAACAACTGCTGTGATATCTATTTTTTTAACTAGACCCTGATACTTCCTAAGAAATTCAGAAATACCTTCTGAAATACTTGTGTAAATTTATGATGTGTATGTGTTATTATGGCAATAAAGAATAAGTGGCTTACATTCATGGGATCGACATAATATCCAACTGAGAAAATGATACACATTCTAAAGTCAATTTATAGATCTGTTTTTTGGATCTTCAACTTGATTTTCCTATCAAAACCATAATACACATTGCAATTATGCAATGAGATGAACACATCAATGTCATAAAATAACTGAAGAACAATATTTTACAAATTGTGTTAGGGAGCAGAATTAGAATTACTTTGACCACATGTAGTCAAAGTTTCAACTGCTTTGCCAGTTTCATTCACTGTTAAATTTTTAACTTAAAAACTTTTATATTATTTAAATCAACATTTCCAAAGTATTATCACCTCAACACATAATCAGTATTTACAAATAAATTTATATGATATACTTAAAATTATTTTTAATGGTAAATCTTCAAAATCTACCGTAAATGGCAAATCTTCAAAACCACACTTAACACATTGCAATGCAGTGTAGACCCATTTCATGGGGACAACAGCCACATGCAGCCAGTGATTACTACATTAGACAATACAACAGTGGAGGATGTTAAAGACCAGTTGCAGCATCAGAAGATGTACACATTTTCTTTTTTTAATATATAAATAATGATCTGAGCAGATAATCTGTTGTTGTAGAACAAGAGAATTATTTGAAGCAAAATATAACATTTATTTGTTTGCATTTTATTAGGGCTGCAGGTCAGGAAACATAAATTCAAGAAGATCTTGAATTGTGATCTGAGTTGGAGTAGGACTTATAGCCACATAGATATAAGTCGCTCTGGTCAGCTATGTAAATTAGGGTTAGAGTTTACAATCAAATTGCTATGGATGGCCCATTATGATAATTAGGTTAGACATCAGTCAGGTCTGATTCTGGAGTCACACGCCAATCAGGAGAACTTAGTTTAGCCACCATTGGTCAAGTTTCTATCCTGGGTGTGATAAAGGCATCTTTTGTCATATTAATGAGGTGGCTTTTTGGGAATCACTAAAGGACCTGGCTGGTTGTCCAAAGAAGGAATCATATGAATAATTCCAATTACAGACTTCCAGGGAGGAAAGAGAGAGAAGGTCCAGTTACCCACTGATGGTGAGAGGTGGAGCTGGCAGAGTACAGCACAGGTCCGCCACTGTGTTGGTGAGGGTTTCCCCCACTCTGGGTTTGTGGGTAGGGGGCAAAGGCCTGCCATCCAACGGGACAGCTGTTTTCCACAGCAGCTGCTACAAAAAGAGTGAGCCTATATGCGTGGTTTCCTTCTACAGGCTCACAAATGGCTACTCAGCTCCAACCTCTTCTTAGCTGCACCCTAGCAGCACAAGACATCAACCGCAGAGTTCAGAATTTGGCATTAAATTCTTTCTTTTTGTTATAAAACATGTTTTCATTTAAAAAATCAAAATAGGCAGCACTTCTCTCATTGCCTGTCCCAGAGGAAGGGGGCTTAAATTGTCAGAAACACCTTACTCACGCATTCGGACAATTGGGGAACGGCGAACTTCAGGAAGCTGAGCGATGAAGCACACGGATGCAGGCGCTCTGCCCAGACCAAGGTAGTGCCCAGAGGGCGCCCCAACCCCGCCGATGGCCACGAGCCCCAGGCCCCACAACCGACGAGGTGGGAGAGGCCGGGATGCTGTAGGCGGGGCCTAGAGGGGTGGGCCCAGGGGCGTGGTAGAGGGCGAGCTAGGGTGGGATCCCCCCGCGGTGGCCCTGCGCACCCCGCCCTGCGCCGCTCCAGTGCGCCGACAGCCTAGAGCTCAGGAGCTGCGTGCTGTTACCCTTCGGAACGCCCGGGCTCAGAAGCTGCTGCAGGTAGCCAATCTTCTCCGGTTCTCTAGCTCGGCCGCCCAGCGACAGGGGAGGGATGGGAAGGATGGATGTGAAGGTAGGAGTCGGCTCTCAGCCCGGGTCCCTCTGCCTGGGACGAGCGGGCTCTTACCAGGAGGAGAACGCGGAGTCGGGCTGGAGGGAGCGCGCGCGCCGTGGGTGGGCGTCCTCGTGAGAGCCCGGACAGGGAGCGGTGAAGGGCACGTTGAGATTAACCTCGACTCTCCTTTTCCGAACCATCAGTGGAACCCGGGGCCCCGATTCGGGCGCCCATTGTCTCGTGGAAGTCACTTTTCTGGCTTCTTTCTCCCCGGTCCGCGCAGGGAGTAGGAGTTTAGAAATCCGAGGAGTTGGCTGCGGTGGGTAGATTGGGCCAGACTGGGAGCGAACAGTTAGTTTTTGCCCTCTCTCGGTTCCGGCGTCTTAATTTCTTTTAATTCTCACGATTGCTCCGAGAAGAGCCTTTATTACCTCAGCCTAACTGATAAAGAAGCGGACATCAAGGTGATAAATAACTCGCCTTGGGGCGGGCTATTGGCAAAAGAGATTTTAGTCTGGGGGCTCCGGAGCCCTCACGCTTCTCCCTCGCTTCCTGCTCACTCCAGATCTTCCGCTTGTGAGTCTAGGAAACGCGCGCAGAATGGATCTGTTATGAAAACCGGAGATTATTTTAAAAGGCATTCTACTCCCCGGTTAGATTTCTTTTGGGGTTTGTTTTGTTAGCACCCTATTTCTTTTTTTAAAAATGTATTTATGCATACAAGAACTGGGGTACAGGCCAGAGCTGCGAGGGGGTGGGGTGAGAGGATTCCGCAGAGACCGAGTGGGGAGCAGAACAGGCAGATCAACTGAAGTACACTACTGAGGGGAGCAGCGAGCAAGGCAGGAGAGGTCTTCGGCTCCATGTGGGTCCCCTCCCTGGCCGGTGGCAGGGATTGAACTCCAATTAGCTTCATAGTGCGCTGAACACTGCGCCACCAGGGAGGCCCAGCACCCAATTTCTGACTCAGGTTTTGGCTGTTAGCTTTTTGAAGTGGGAGAAGCTCTCACACCATTTTTTCCTCCCTACACCGCTTTCTCTCCATACAGAGCAAGACGCAGGCCCCCTTGCCTGCCAAACTCTTCTCATCTACGCTCTTCAAGTCTCTCACACTGGATCTGGTCGCCTGTGGCTCCAGGCTGGGCCTTATGGGCTGCCCTGGCAGAGGTAAGCCTTGTGGTCACTTGACATCCTGGGGACCCTTTGCTTTGTTCTGGAGGAAACAGTCTTCATTTTGCAAGTAAGAGGCGAAGTGAGAAAAAGTGTACAGTGTTAGTTGAAAGCAGTGATGCCTTGAGATGAGAACTCAGGTGGTGGCTTTTGAGGCCTGGATCTGGTGAGAGATCGGTGACAGACATGTTCAGAGAGTTCTCTGGACATTCTGCTCCCCTTTCAGAGCTGTTCTGAAAGGCAGGTTTGTTCAGAGGGGAGGAGGAGTGGTGAATGGTTTTCAAAGATCAGTGTAAATTACCTGCTAGGAGCCTGGCAGTTACAGATAAACACCCCCCCTCAGCCCCCATGAAGAATGAAAACTTGGGTTCTGTGGATATCTGCTATTGCTTAATGGTTTTTATTTTTCAGATTTACAAAGAGCTAGTTTGGGGAAATTTCAAGTTCCTAGAAATCGCTAACTCCTCTGTTTTTATGCTTAAAAATTTTCCTTGGTAGATGAAAGAAGTTGACATTGTTTATTTCACGGTAAGGATTTAAAGGGTGTCTGCCCCCCATCTTTAGTTCTACCCCATATAATATACTAGATTCCAACCTTCATTAATTATAATTTGTCCGTGATTAGTTATAAGCCTACTTTGTTTTACAAGTTGCTGTTTTTCTGTTTGTGATTTCATGAGAAAAATGTTTTCCCGGTAACCATGGACTAAGGACAGGAACTGAACAAGTAAGGCACTTGAGAGCTAGGTCCCAGGTGAGTTGTAGAGGACTTGATAAAATCAGGGTTGCTGTGGCCACTTTCCTCCTAGAACTGCAGGAATTCTGACCCATTGTGTCCAGAGCTAAGTTTTTTCCTATACTCCCCAAATAGCTGAGAAATCTTTCTTAAAAGAGAAAATAAAAGTAAAACTTGATCTTAACTATTTTTTTTAAACAAAAAAAATTGGCTTAAGCATTGTGCATTTTCAAATCTCTGCCTTAGAAATTGCAGTACGTGGTGGTGATTACGTGATCATGTGAATGAAAATGTCTGAACTATGATATAGTTGTTATCCATTTTTTTAATGAAACAAGGTGGTAAGAAACAGAAATTAAAACTATTGGAAACGATCTCTTCATGTAATTCTCCTGGGGACCACCTGTACTGTGCATTGACTCTGACATGGTACGCATGAATTCGGGCAATTTCTTTCTTGCCTGTCTGTGGCAGATGCCATGTTAAACCATAGTTTCCCAACTTTGGCACTGTTGACATTTTTGGCAAGATAGTCTCTTGTGAGGATTGTCTTGTGTAAGATCTGGAACCCCATCCCTGCCCTCTATTTACCAGATGCCAGGGTTCCTCTCCTTTCAGTAAAAACAACCTAAGTGTATCTAGACACTGCCAAGTGTCATCTGAAGGACAAAGTCACTCAGAGCCAGTATTTAAAAGGTGTTTATGAGCTAAACTATAAACACAATTAGCCTTAAACTTGTAGACGGGGGACCTTCCTTTGGCCTAGGGGTTTACGTCTCAGTGCTGCTACCACCGTGAGGGTCCACCGTGGCTCCCTGAGTTTGATCCCTGACCAGGATGCTGACCCACACGTGGCACAGCAGACCTCTCCTGTCTCCTGCTGCTCCCCTCTGTGGAGAACTTCAGTCCTGCCTGTTCTGCTCCCCACTCTGTCTCTGGTGAATCCTCTCACCCCCACACCTCTGGCCTACACCCCAGTTCTTGTAAGCAAAAATAAATAAAATCTTTTAAAAAATAAACTTCTAGAGAAGGTATTTGTAAATTTAACAAACATCTGCCAGTTTAAAAGATGTACCAAAGATGTCCCGTGTGAACAGCAAAGTATATCCTAAGTTTTCTCTTCAGAGAAATTTCATGAGTTGGATGCACTGTTAAATTTCATGAAGTTTAAAACACTGAAAATTAAAAAGGAATTCTATAGTACACTTGATGTCTCCATTTTTAAAAGCTGATTGAGTGTTAATTGGCCAGACTTGTTGATAAAACTGACATAATCCCTAATATTAGAAACCAAAGCAAAAAAATATTTAATTGAAGTGAAATTGCAGCATAACAGCAGATACATTTCAGGTATGCATCTTTGAAAATTGACAAGTGTATATACAACATTAAGTTCACTACCAAGTGAAAATTTTAAACTGGAGCTTCACTGTGAATAAATCATGTTCAGAGTAGAATTTAACTCTAAGAAAATGAAAAACTTTATTTAATAGCATAAAGCACACTATTTCTGAGGCCTGAGGAATCCTAACTTTATAAGAGAGAACCCTACATGATATATATAACTCATATCGGAAGGAATAATGTCTTGAAAATAGAAACCTCTTTTAGGCCTTATCTAACTCAGGGACTTTGAAACAGTCCTGTTATGTAAGATGCATCCTTAGCTGAAGCTATCTGTCCTGCCCTTGGCAGAAACCAAGCAAATTATTTAGTAAGACTCAGATGACCCCTTATTAAAAAGATTGTCAAGACAGCAGTAGACTGCAGAGCATAGGCCATGGAATGTGAGGCCTTCCTTCTGTGCCTGCACGCATCCCATGCCCATGAGGTTGAGTGGCAGAAACTATAGCTCAAGAGGGTTGCAACCACAAATGCAAACCCCAAAAAGGAAATGTTACTGCTGACATGACACCCTGACTTTGTGATTCATTGATTTCCAATCAGGAGTCTGCATGTATTTGGTAATTAGTGCACTAAAGTTACTAAGGAATGCCTCCTATTAATTATTTTTATTGTTGTTGTTGAAGAGGTAACCAATTTGTTTGTGAAGGTCCTGAGCGCCTCTTAGGGGCCTGGCATTGTCTGGACTGGGGCTGCAGCTGTGAGCAGGACCAACAGGGCAATCCTGTATAACCCAAACCCTGCAGCTAGAAATGGGGGCAGACAAGCACATAGTCCCACAGGCTATCACAGTCAGGTGTCTCTTCAGAATGTTACAGGGCAACCCTAATATAAAATGGGTTCCCCACACTGGGTTCTCCACCCGCGCGCTCAGAAGACTTAAAAGTCCCAACTCCAGGTACACGTG
>JAGFMF010011592.1:1506101-1522155 GCA_019455555.1 Galemys pyrenaicus | reverse complement strand
CCACTCTTCGATAATCATCTTCTATCGGATTTGTGGTTCTGGAACACTGATGGTCTGGAGTGGGGGTTGGAGCCCACACACCCATAATCCATTTAGGACCACCTTTTTCTGGAACACTGATGATCTGGAGTGGGGGTTGGAGTCCACACACCCATAATCCATTTAGGACCACCTTTCCCCCTAACAAGAACAGCACACAGATTTGGGGACAGGGTACCTAATGTAGTTTAGGGGAAGGGGATGCTCATTGTAGTGAGTCTTTCTAAAAGGTAGTATTTAGAGTCACTCCTGAAAAAGCAGTAGGAAAGTCAGGTGGCTTGGGGACTGAAGCTCTGGGCTGAAAGAGTTGAGACCAAGGCTGAAAGGTGGCTTGGAAGGAAGCTGTTGGGTAATTTCCAGGATTTAGGACTGTAATGGAAAGATGGTGATTTGGAACCCTTTGATTAGTTTGTAATAGAAAATGAGATGATTAGATTTAAGGTTGTGTTTTTTTCAAATGGTCTCTGCTGGTGTGTGGAGAAAGGCTTGAAGGGTAGATCCTGTTGGCATCTAGTGCTCTTGGGACACAAAGGAAATTACCCTATACCTAGTGGGTTCCTCCCGGCTGACAAATCAAGCACGCTTCAGACAGACAGATTAATAATTGTATACTTGCAGACTGAGAACCTCCTCCCAGTGATTTTAGATCCCATTTTTAAGTAGCTCAGACAAGGGAGGCTTGAGGGGGGAAAGGGGAAGTTCAGGTGGAGGGCTTATTGTTATGCAAATGTGTGCAGATATAGTTTAGCCTTCTTTAGGGTGGAGATTAGGTCTTCCATAGAGTGGGGATGAAAGCTTCTCGTTTACATGCCCAGTCTTCCATCCCTCCACTGAAATAAACCTGCTAAAAAGACATGTTTGGGGTGGTACATTTGTGCTCCCTTACAGTGCCCTTTGTGAAAACTAAAAAAAGGTTTCCCTTCTGGGTTCACCAGTTAAAAGAGATGCACTGTTTTGTCCCATCTAGGTCAGCTTAAAGGACTTCACGCCTCAGCCCGTCCTTGCCTAGGCAGTCTGCAAACTTCTGCAGCCTCTCTGGGGAGGGGAAGGGTTGTGAGCAAATATTGAAAAAACACTTTTGTGGTCACCCAAGGATGGTGCTGTGTTGCTGCATAGAATTCAGTGGCAGAGAAGGAGGGAGATTGAGAGAACCTGTAGTTACAATCAGTAAAAAGGTGACTATTTGAATATAGTTGATTGAGAGGGGAGGTATCAAGGATAATTCAAAAATCTCTAACATAGGGCCTCCCTGGTGACACAGCAGGTTGAGCACCACACTGAAGCATCCACAGCACAACAGTGTGAGTTCAATCCCCAGCCAGGGAGGCGACCCACATGGCACAGCAGCTCTCTCCTGCCTCACCTGCTGCTCCCCTTGTTAGGGGGAAAGGTAGTCCTGAATGGATTACACAAATAGGTTTATAGACATCAACCCCCATTCCAGACCACCAGTATTCTAAAACCACAAATTTGATAAGATAATTATTAAAAAATAGATCACTGGCAGTTGAGGGTGGAGTTAAGCAGTCAGGCTGGCTATAAAACCAGAGAGGTGAGCCTTGGGCTCTCTGTTCCTTTGGCGCCATCTCCCTTGATTAAGAGCCAGCTAGCGCTCAATGCACCATTGCATTCCAGTGCGAAAGATCTAGTAAAATATTAAAAATTTGTATCCCTCTCTTCTCTTTATGTTATTACTACTTTATTCCCTTCTTTTATAAAATAAAACCCTTTAATAACTTTTATCACACGTGCCTGCAGTTGGGCTTATTATAAAAGCCTTTTTTTTCTTAAGTTGTTGTGTTTTTTTTTTTTAAAGATTTATTTATACATACAGGAGCTGGGGTACAGGCCAGAGATGTGGGGGTTAAGAGGATTCACCAAAGACAGAGTGGGGAACAGAACAGGCAGACAGACTGAAACACACTGCTGAGGGGAGCAGTGGGCGATGCAGGAGATGTCTGCCGCGCCACGTGGGTCCCCTCCCTGGCCAGCAGCAGGGATCAAACTCGTGCTGCAGAAGCTGCGGTTTATCTCATAGTGCATTGCTTAACCCGCTGCGCCACCAGGGAGGCCCCTATAAAAGCCTTTTAAACGCAGGTAAAAACCCAGTCAAGGAAACCCATTTTAAAGTTACCCTGTAACACCCTCAGCAGTGTATTCTGGTCAGTCTGCCTGTTCTGCTCCCCACTCTGTCTCTGGTGAATCTCCTCACCTCCTGTGACTCTGATCTGTACCCCAGTTCTTATATACATACATAAATAAATCTTGTTTGAAAAAAATCTCTAACATAAATAACTGAATGGCTAGGATGGGGAAACCATTTATGGCGTTAGGGAACACTGGAGGAAGGGTACTGTAAGAGAGCAAGTCTGTCATCCTAACATGTGCTGCCACGAAGCAGGGAGAAGGTAACTTTATGCACATGTTGGCTTATGAGACATGGAGCAGAGTTAAAGAGTAGGCAACTGGAATTCATGAATGAGAGCTGGGATGGAAATAGATGTTTGGGAACTACTGTTGCTTATTGAAAAAAAGATCAAGTCCCCAACTAGCTGAGTCAGTAGAGCTTGAGCCTCTAAAAAAAGATTATCCAAAAGGGGAGTATAAAAAGACAAGAGAAAAAGGGGCTGGTTCTGGAGAGTTTGATCTTTGTGTTTGTTAGAGGAGGAGAAGCTGGTTAAAGAGTCTAAGACGCCAAAAAATATCTGCCAAGATAAGGAGGAAATACATTTGTTTGTTTGTTATTTCCTCCAGCTTCCTGCAAATTGAGATTAGAGAGAACTGAATATGCGTGCTCCTGGGAAGTTTCAGTTAGGGAGACTGGGAGGCATAGAGTAAAGATGGGGAATGAGAAATAAACAATGCAGCCAGATTTCAGAGAATGTGGAAAAGGATGGATTCCAGAAGTCTGATGGAGAGATTTGGTAGAAACAGAGAGGAAGAAGATGAATAAAAATACCTTAAATTTGGGGTCTAGAATTTTGAAGTCTTCTCTGTTCTCTGAAGGAAGAGGCAAAAGCATCTGCTAAGTTTGGAGTATGTGTGAAGTCACTTATTTATTTCACCAAAGGCTATTTATAGAGCATTTTATAGTCATAAACTTTGTGATGGATTTCTTGGAAAGTATTATGATAATGCTGATAGCCTTTAAGCTTGTCCCCTATGATATAAGAAGAAATACAGGATTAATCTTTGTCTGGCTCTTGCCACAGCTCCTGAAAATTCTTTGAATTTTCTGGGTGATAGAACATCTCTTGTTATTCATACAAGAACCCTTTTCTACACCTAAGTTTCTATACCTGCTGATGAAGTGACTTAGGCAGCCTGGGGCTAATCACCAAAAACATCTAGTGATTAGAGGCTTGGAATGTTCAGCCTCACCCACTGCCCTCTGGTAAAGTGATGATGCCTAGAAATTGGGTTATTAGAGCTCTTAATGTCATTTGGAGGACTTCTGGGTAGAGGACCAAACACAACCTGGTGCCAAGAGTGTAGATCAGGACAGGAGTAGAGGTCTCTCCACACCCTCCCCCAAGTGTCTCCCTATGAATCTCTTCATTTGACCATTCCTGGCTTGCAGCATTTATAATAAACTGGTAGCAGTAACTAGTGTTCTCTGGAGCCACACTAGCAAATTATAAAACTTGGAACCCATCATGGGAAGCCCTGAATTTATAAATAGCCAGAGTACCCCATTTATAGTTGGTGTGTGAAGTGGGGACAGTATTGTGAGACTGATTGGTGGGGTTGGTTCCAACTATGGGGAGTCACTATCTCCCCAAAGATTGAATTGAATGGCTGAATGAATAAATAGTTGATGTGTGAATTGGTTCCTGACAGGAGAAAACAAACCACATTTAGTGTCAGAAGTGTTGTAAAAATTGAGTCTGGAATATCTGAGACACCTTCTTACCCCCCTCTCTACAAGTTACTCTTTGAACTTACACTTGAGGATTAAAGAGAGAAGTGCTCAGTGGAGGGGTTAGTCTTCTGATGGACAGCAAAGCTGCTTGTGGTGAGACTCCTGGAGGGGAAGGTCCAGTTCGGGTTCCCATCACTGATCAAAACTCTTAAAAAAGGGGCCCTCCATGGTGGCGCAGTGGGTTAAGCAACACACTATGAAGCAAACTGCAGCCACTGCAGCACAAGTTCCATCCCTGCCTCCAGCCAGGGGGGTGACCCACATGACACAGCAGACCTCTCCTGCCTGGCCCGCTACTCCCCTCAGCAGTGTGTTTCAGTCCATCAGCCTGTTCTGTTGTTCCCCACTCTGTCTCTGGGGGACTTCTCTCACCTCCCGCGCCTTTGGCCTGTACCCTAGTTCTTGTATGCATAAATAAATCCTAAAAAAACTCAAAAACTCTTTAAAAAAAACCCTAAAAATTGGAAACAACAGTTGTCTGTTAAAATCTTTTAAGTAAGGACTGTATCAGTGCATTTTGAATCCAGTTGTTAAATCATAAAAATGTGATTGATACCTACTGACCAGTTTGCCAAGACAGCTCATTGAAACTTTGTTACAGGGCAGGGAGCGGGGCAGGCTAGAAGCCCCCAAAACTTGCCCTTTTTGGTTGGGTTTTGCCATTTGCAGGATTAAGACAAAAATATAAAACTTTTAATGGAAAGGTACTTTAATAAAATTAGGGTACAATACAGAAAGGACAAAGAACATGGTTACTAAGTTAAGTATTGAAAGTTACTTATTTTTTTGAGGGTAAAAGTTTAGCTAAATAGGATTGGCCTAAAGCAAGGTCCAAAAGTTTGCCACATGTTTAAAGGACCTTTTAGTAGAAACTTACAGAAAAGGGTTAGAAAGAGTTAGACAAATTTGGGAGGAAAAGAATAAAATTAAGATGAAAGCTGCCATTGTTAACCTTTCACGGGTTTTTTACTCATCTGTTCCAACTAGTTTAAGACTAAAAAGCAAGCACAGTTTTTTTACATGTTTCTTTTCTTTGCTCCCCATGTCTCTTTTAGGTCTCCTTGCTGCTCTCTATTTTGCTTTTTTTTTTTTTTGTCCTCCTCTCTGCAGAATTTTTTTTTTTCTGCTCTGCTCCACCCATGTAGGGCACAACTGGGATTTTGGAACTTCCCTCTTTCCTGGGGACAACCCTGTTACAACTTCACCAGCTGAATTTCACCAAAAAACTTCATTAGATTGAAGTAAGGCTGAGGACGCTTACTCTTACTCCAATATATCCATCACCCCAGCCAAAGATTAAAACAGAATGCTAGAATATACCGAGCCTGGAAGCAGCCCTTCCAAGTGTTACAGCACAAAGTCAGTAAGAGTTTTAAAAATAATGAATCGTGTTTAATAGCTGATTTCCTAACAAAGATGAGTAACAATTTTGTACTCAGCAAGAATTCTTCTACCATAGATGGTTAAACTTTTTACTTCTTTTTGCTTTATAATGCACATAATTTTTTAGTACAAGTATACAACAGTCCATACAATTTTTATAGAAGTAGACATAAGTTGAGGTCATTTAGTCAAAGCTTTTATTTTTGGTGCTTGTACTAAATAAAGGTGTTGCAAACTTACTATTTGAGTCAAAGTATCCTCAATATATACATTATAGACATATGTAAAGGTTTGAGAATTAGTCTTTGTGACAAACCTCATTCTGAAACTGTTTTCCCCCATGATGTTTATTGAGTAGAAAATAAATTTGCTACTAGAGTAAAAAAGTGCTGAAAATGAAAAGTAATGAATTTTCTGTGTTCTTTGTTTTGAAATGTCTACATTAACTTTTCTTTAAACAAGTCACTTAGCGCATGGAACTTCCAGAAATCAGGTTATCCGTCAGTTACCTCCCTGACAGGTAAATGATTTATTTATTATTCACTTGTCACCTCAGGGCTGTTGTCAGTGAACCAGTCCAAACCAGTGGCTTTTTCTGATAAACAGATTGTGGTGCTGGCTGCACGTCTAGGCTAGTGAAGGTTAAAAATCCAAGCTTCAGGTCAGGTCTGCCCTGTAGCTTAGACTGCATCTCCCTGGAAAGGTTCCCTGTAGGCAGGATTTTGCTGAGCACCAGTTGGAGTCAAGTGACCAGAAGTGTGCTGGGTTCAGCCCTGGACCAGGCACGTCCCTAGGATACCCTCACAGGGTCTGTTGACTTGGGAGGCTTGGTTTGTCCTTTTGATGTAAGTGCAGGACTTGGCTGTAGAGTATCGCTGATCCATCCACATGTATGGAGCTCCCTGGTCTCTCTTCCCTCCTTTTCCCACATCTGTTACCAAGTTCAGCTCGGAAGATCCAGTTCTAACACTCTTTATGCTTGTTTTACATTTGAAGTGCCTGAAGCACTGGTAGTAACTGCAACTGGATCATGACCCCAAGAATCTGTTCCTCTTTGAGGGCTGCTGATTTCCCCAAACTCCAGTTACAGACAAAAGCCTACACAGGCAGACAAATGCACTGGCATTGCTGACAGATTTTTAAAGAACATTATAGACAATCTGACAATGTGGTCATTGACTGCCTTTGTCGATGAACTTATGAATTTGCTGAAACTAGGAGGCATGGCTGTAAAAATACAGCATTTTAATAAAGTACAAATCCAATTGAGCAGTTTTAAAGTAAATACCTTAGCGTTGATGGCATTTCTTACTGTTTTAAGGACAGTGCTCTACTAAATTGGAACCATTAAGAAAGGGACCCGCATTTCATGATGAGTGTGATTTTTGGTAGATTTACAAGGTCAACTGACCATGCTCAGTAATACTGCTTTTGGAGGGTGAGTGTTTAAAAGTAATAGATTTGGGCCTCCCTGATGGTGCAGGGGTTAAAGGCTCAGTGCCACCAAGCTGTTGCCAACCACTGAAGCCACTGTGGCTTGAGGGCTTGTGTTCCCATGAGTTCAATCCCCACAAGAGTTGGATCCCAACCAGGGAGCTGACCCACATAGCACAGCAGACCGCTCCTGTCTTTCCTGCTGCTCCCCTCACCAGTGTATCTTGGTAGATCTAACTGTTCTGCTCCCTGCTCTGTCTCTGGTGAATCCTCTCTGCCCACACCCCCACCTCTGGCCTAGCCCTGTTCTTATATGCATTAAAAAAAACTTATTAAAAAGTAATAGATTTCTTGTTTGACAGGGATTTATTTTTTCCTTTTTTGGCTGTGGAATTTGATTTGCATCAAAAGAGGAAATAGGAACATAGAGGTGATGCTTTATAGACACTGACCACAGAGAAATGTCAGGTTTCACACTTGAGGTAGAGGTTTCGCATTACATTGAGGCAGCGAGGCAGAGCGAGAGGATATGCAGCAGGGACTGAGGTCTTAGGCTCTGTTAACCGTGGCCTTCTGATCATCGTTCAATCTTAGAAAAGTCACATGTGCACTTCCGCTGCCTTGTGAGGTAACGGAGAGAGTGGGACTAACTGGGTTTTTCCCCTTATGATCTGGTAATAAGGTCATCTGAAATTTTTTCTTGGTGCAATGAGTTTGGGAAATGCTGAATATCATGTATCTGGCCTAAGACATAAGAAACCCAGAAGTAGAGAATCTTGTCTTTCTTCTTGATTACATTTCTCTTAATTTATTGGACCATAGAATCTACACATAGGTAATTGCTCCCAGAGCTAGTGTTTCTAGCAGAATAGATGCTCTCTAAATTTCCTTTCAGCTCTACAATGGAGACATTGTTCCCAAAATAGTTTTTAACTGTATTGACCAAGCCTATAATTTCCTGCTAGGCTCAGCAAATAACCATTGTGTGAACTCTTTGAGATCAGGGAGATGTATTAATTATGCCTGTATTTCCCCAGAACCTAGGAATCTGTTTTGTATAATAGGTGTTTGGAGTGGAATTAAATTGAGTGTTTTCAGGTATTTAAAAGTGAACTTGGAAAGTTTCTCATTTGAGGAGTCTGAAAAAGTTACCTTTGGACAATAATTAAAGATTTGAATGAAATCTGGAGAGGGAAAATATAAAAATAATAATACATTGTTAATGTCTGTTCAGGTTTCATTATGTGTCAGGTATCAGTGTAAGCATGTTACAGGTTGGCTCATTAATTCTTCATAAAAATCCTAGTTATTATTGTCCATTTAAATTATTATTTTTTAACCAAAGCAGAAAGCTGAAGCTCAGAGAGGCTAAAAGCCTACTAATGGTGCCCATTTGAGCTGGGCAGTCTGGCTCAAAGCTGAAATTGCTACCAAAAAGGAGTTCGGTAGCAATTTTTCTCACATGTAAACATACTCAAGAGAAAATACTGAGCTGCTGGTAATCAAAGAAATTTTAAAAAAATAAAGTCTCTGTGATACACCACTTTACAGTTGCAATGCTGACAAAATAATTATACACTATATGAATATGTAGTACATAATTAAGGTCATTATATAGTAAATGAAGAGAAAATGGTACTCAGATATTACTGGTGACAGTAGAAGTAAGTATAGTCCATTTGGAAGGCAGTCAAGAACAATAACAATTTTTAAGTTTTGACCCAAGAAAACTAGTCTTGGGAATTCTAAGGAAATTAGAATTAAAGCCAGGAGAAAACAAAACTATGAGTATGTTAGAGGCATTGTGGCTCAAGTTTACAATAATATAATTTGGAAATGCCCTTAGTATACAACCATAAGACACAAATGAATTGTGGCAAAAACAACGAATATTCTTGGATATACATCAGAAAAAGCATTGTAGAAAACTGAATCTCAACTGCTTTTACATCTAAGAAAAGATGTTTGAAGGTGGTGTCCCTGGAGGAAACATGAAAATGATGTGTAAATGAGTGGGACTGTAATGACTTTTTGTTTGTTTGGAAATTATCGTTACTGTAAAGCTTTGAAAACATTTAAGGAGAGCTTATGTTGGAGAAATGGGGCCTTTTTAAAAAAAAAATATTTATTTATTTATGCATACAAGAGTTGGGGTAGAGGCTAGAGCCACATGAGGTGAGAGGATTCACCAGAGACAGAGTGGGGAGCAGAACAGGCAGATCGACCAAAACACACTGCTGAGGGGAGCAGTGGGTGAGGCAGGAGAGGTCTGCTGCACCATGTGGGTCCCCTCCCTGGTTGGGGATTGAACTCGTGCTGTTGAGCTGTGGCTGCTTCACAGCGAGGGGCTCAACCCACTGCGCCACCAGGGAGGCACAAAATTGGGCCATTTTATCTCATTTTGCAATTAAAAAATTCTTGAAGTGAAAATGAAAATTCAAACATAATGAAAGTGTCTGAATATGTACCCCCCTCCCACTGAATGAAAAGATGATTGCAGAATAGTTTGGGGGTGTGCTTCTCAGAATTTCCCTGTGCACATTCATAAGATGTTTAGTGGCATGTTACTTTACTGGGCTTATTCTGTATGGACTGAAATAACCTTCATCTCTGAATACAACTTCATCTCTAAAACCTTTCTTAGTGTCATTCTACAGAGCAAACTGTTACTTTCAGCTTTGGAATACTTTTAATTTTTTAAAGATTTTATTTATTTATGCATACAAGACCTGGGGTACAGGCCAGAGGTGCAGGAGATGAGAGGATTCACCAGAGACAGAGCGGGAAGCAGAACAGGCAGATTGACTGAAATGCATTGCTGAGGGGAGCAGCGGGTGAGGCTTAGAGGTCTGCTGTGCCATGTGGGTCACCTCTGTGACTGGGGATCAAAGTCACGCTGCAATGGCTGCAGAAGGCCCATAGTGCAGTGCTCAACCCCTTGTGACACCAGGGAGGCCCTGGCAATAATCTTAAATTCAACCAGTATACCTAAATGTAATTTATATAGAAGGAAAATGGTGACTGAAGTCTGCCACTCGAGTTTAGGAAGCTGCTTAAGAGGAGCATCAGAGCTCAGATGATGACAAGCGGTGCTCTGATCTTGAGGGGGTTCTCATATACCTGAGGTTGAAGCTGTTAGGAGGGGATTTTGCAATATTCTTACCTGCAGGAAGGTTTAGAAGGTTTTGAAATGTTTTGAAGAGGATGAGGTACAATTTGAAGCTGTTAACTGGATCCAGGGTGGTTCTTGGGCAGAAGGTAAGGCTGCTCAGCCCTCTGGGGAGTCCCTCTTTCTTTCTGGTAAACTAGAGCAAATGACCATATTTAAAGCACCAAAGCCTTATTTCTTTAACTGTTAGTTAGAATGAAACTAGTAACTTATAGGCTTGTTATGAGAATTAAATGTGTACATATATGTATTAAATGTGTATATGTATATGTCTGTGTATATGTGTAAATGTGTAACTGTATATGTATGTAATTAATGTTTATGTAATATCTAACCAATGCGTGTTCTGTAATATAATAGTACATGACACATTTTAATATATAATTGTATGTTATATACAAATACATGTTATATATTATATATAATAAAACATGTTAAGGTAATATATGTTATATAGTATATGTCAAATATGTTAATGTATGGTATATAATTTAATTATATATTCCGTGTGTATGTGGAATACTTGACAAAGTACTTGTTAACTATTAACATTAGCAATTTCCTTAGTTCTAAGTTAAATTCCATTCTAAAAAGTACCACAGATTATCAGTTTTTAAAGAGATGAAAAAAGAAGATGACCGTAGTAATAACCACATAGTGAATCAGAGCCTCAGGTGCCTATCAATTTTAAAAGTTGTCAATGTGAGGAGAAACTCAGTTATCAACTTTGTGGAAGTACAGTCTGGTTAGTGTTTTATATTTCTGTGGTACTTTCCTGCCGGCCTCTGCTCTCATGACACAGCCAGTCAGCACCAGGCTTCCCTAGTCCTCCCTCCCATGACTGAGCTGATGAACAAACAGCCAAAGCAAGCACTTTATCACTCAGAGTTGGGGCCCCCTAACTAACCCAACTGCTCTTGTGCAGAAAGAAAAGTTAAGAAAGGTCAAGTCAGGGGCTTCCCTGGTGGCGCAGTGGGTTAAGCAACTATGAAGCAAACCACAGCCACTGCAGCACGAGGTCGATCCCTGCCCTGCCACTGGCCAGGGAGGGGACCCATATGGCGAGCAGACCTCTCCTGCCTCGCCCGCTGCTCCCTTCAGCAGTGTGTTTCAGTCAGTCTGCCTGTTCTACTCCCCACTCTGTCTGGTGAATCCTCTCACCTCCCTGGACTCTGGCCTGTACCCCAGTCTTGTATGTATAAATAAATAAATCTTTAAAAAAAAAAGAAGAAAGGTCAGGTCAGTCCTGAAGATGGGATGTGAAGCAGTAAGAAACCAGTCATTTGGGATGTCTTTATAGATATAGTCTGTAAGACCCAACATAAAGTGCTTCAAATTCATGTTATACTCCCAACACTGTAATTTGGTGCACTGAAGTCCTGTACTTTAGTTTTCTTATCTGGAAAAGACTGAGCTGTAAGGTACATTTAACAAAAAGCATCCAAAATACTGCTTTACTATAGAAAATGGATTTTGAAATATTTGGATTTCTTTCTGTGTTTTTCATTTTCTGAGTCCTTAGCAATTGAAATCCTGTGATAAACTTGCCCCTTCTTTGAACTCCATCATTCACTGTTGACCACAGAGTGAAACAAAAGTAACCTCTGTTACTCATTCTGTATCTTGTGAATTTGACTCTCTAGATACTGAATATGAAAGGAATTCAATATTTTTGGTTTTGTGTCTGGCTTATTGTACATATCACACTGGTTTCCAGCTTCATCTGTGTTGTAGCCTGTGTCAGAATTTTGTTCTTTTTTGAGGCTGAAAAATATTTCAGCATATATCTACAGCCCATTTTGTTTACTTGCATCCCCTAACTACTAATAAATATCATGTCTTCATTCTGATACTTCAGTACAATTGTAGGCATTCTTTTGTGTTTCAAGGGAGTGTATAAAAGTTATATGGGTAAATCTCATATTTCTAACCCTCACTTTTAATTTTTAAGAGAAGTTGGACAAAGGGTACTGAGAAAACACTGGTAGTGACAATCTTGAGATTAATAGGACCTTTTTTTTTCCCTCCTGTGGGAAACAAAAACTAAGTCTCAAATATACATGGTCCTGGAATCCTGTTCGAGTTGACCAGAGAGCTTTATATTTCCTCATTTCCATTTTTGCCTTAGTTTTGAGTTGGAGTCAGGCATCTGCTTTCTTTAGCTCTGCCACCTGACTTCTGATGGCCAAAGGACACAGACAACTTGATGGGGCATCCTGGGTGTCCTGGGAAGAAGGGGTCTTTAACAAGTCATTTCTGGTGTCTGGCTCTGCTGGTGCCCTCCCCCACGCCCTTGTCATTTTGACTCCATCATCTGCGGGTTCTTGGGAATCTAACTCAACCCAAAAGTTAGTCTTTCACTATTTACAATATCCTCTGGGTGTTTAAGAGAGACCCAGATGAAAAGCATTGTTCCTTAGCTCATACATTCTGAATGTGTGTTGTTTTTGTAAAGGGTGGACAAGGAAATGAAGATATTCAGAAAAGAAACAACAAATCTAATCTAGTCTCTGGGATCTCTTTGTACCTAGGTTTGCTATATATTTGCAAAGGAAATTTCCAGAATTGGTTCTTCTCAGTTTCCTTTATTTCTGGGGATGATTTGAGCATTTTTATTACTTCTGGGCAAAACTCATTTAATAGACAAGGAGACTCCAATGAAGGACAGCTGGCCCTGGAGTCAGGCCACTACTGGTGCTGCTTCTGTGCAGAAATTTTCTATAACCACCCAGGCTGCTGCTCAGATGGGCTTGGATGGGCTCTCTGTGAGTGAGCATTTTTATCATTTGTTGTATATGTGTTTGTGTGTGTCACGTATTTATCATCTCTTGATTTTTTGAAATTGAATGTGCTTAGATGTGCTTAAAATCTATTCATTATTGTGATTCACCTTACTGAGAAACAGTCTGTAGGGTAAAGGTTGATCAGGTATTTCCACCCTCCCACTACTGATGATGGACACCTGCAGTGCTGTGAGCATTCCAGGGTGGGCATGCGCAAGTGGGCCCACCTGAGTTGGACACGGGCATAAATGGGCGGCGTCATGAGGACGCCAGAACTGTGAAGACCAACAGACAGAACTGCAAGGACCAACTGACCGACAGTACCAGAGAGAGAAGAAGCAGCCGAGAGGGTGAGATGCACTGGGGGCTGGGAGGCCTGCCAGCCTCCCGGCCCCCCCAGCACCCCTACCTGCCATGTACCTGGCCACCTCTCCTAAATAAAGCATGAAAAGCCACCGAGGGCTCCAAGACGCTCCTTCCTTGACCCATCTGCCCAGAACCATCCCGAACCTTGCTCCTGTACCCCTTTCCTGCCACTACACAGTCTATATAATAATTGAAAGGGGAAGGACTTTAGAGTTAAGGATGTGAATGGCAAACTGCTCTTATTGCTCTCCTTCTTTTCAAAATTGTTTTTGTTGCAAGTCACAATCTTTTCTTCCTTTCAGCCATCTTTTTTCTTTAGGCTTTTTTTTAAAAATTAATTTATTTATGCATACAAGAACCAGGGTCAGGCCAGAGGTGTGGGGGTGGGGAGATGATTCACCAGAGACAGAGCTGGAAGCAGAACAGGCAGACTGACTTATATACACTGTTGAGGGAAGCAGTGGAGGAGGCAGGAGCGGTCTGCTGGGCCATCCTCCCTGGCCAGGGATGGAAGTGGTGCTGCAGTGGCTACTGATGCTTCATAGTGCAGTGTTTAACTAACCGCTTGTGCCACCAGGGAGGCCCTAGGCTTCTACTTTCTAAGCAAACACAGAAAGTAAGAAGTATATTTCCTCTTCCCCCTCCCCAGCTCATACTCAAGCCCTGTTTATCTTCTTTCTAGTCAATGATTCTGAAAACTTTCAGTACCCTTTAAAAATCAGCAATCCGAAGAGCTTTTGTTTATGTGTAATAACATTTATCAATATTTATCCTATTAGAAATTGAACAGAAAAAAATCACATATGAAAATAAATACTTGCTTCTGCATTCCTTTTGTTGAAATCACACAAGGAAATGAAAGTTCTGTTCTGAAGATAGTTTTGCAATTCACTGTATCTCATTGTCCCTCCCCCCCCTCTTGGATAATGTCTTACATTGATATTATTTGTTCACTATGTATATTTTACTTATTCAACTCTGAGCTTGACCTTGGTTGTCAAAATCTCTTCAAATTATGTTCATGTGTAACATGTAGATCTTCCATTTAACTTTTTTCTTCCTGAAGCCCCTACATGTCCTAGAATCTCTCTTGCCTATAATCCTGTGGATTTTTAGTGCCCCTTTTTTTATATTGGATACCTTGATTTTTAGATCCTTCTTTTAAAGAAAATATTTTTATTTATTTATCCATACAAAAACTGGGGTGTAGACCAGAGGTGAGGGTGAGGGTGAAAGGACTCATTAGAGTGGGGAGCTGAACAGATAGACTGACTGAAATACATTGCTGAGGGGAGCAGTGGGCCAGACTGGAGAGGTCTACTGGGCCGTGTGGACCCCCTCCCTGGCTGGGTATTGAACTCAGGCAGCTGGTGATAACTTGATAGTGCTGAGACTTTAACCCCTGCGCCACCAGGGAAGCCTGAGGTCCATCTGTTGGTCCTTCCGTTGGTCCTTCCTTCTCTCCTTTCTTTCTAGGAGTTAAACTTATAAAACTCAGGTTAACTTGGGAAATGAATGAGAAGGGTTTGTAATATATTATAGCTACAGGAGGGAAATATAATTTCTGGTTACATTACTGATCTGCTCATGAAAGCTCATAGAATATACTGATCTTCAGTGAGGACAAATATAACAGTGCTTTGAATGGAGACACATTTTCATCATGCAAATCTTTTGGAAGTTCCTCTTTCCATTATAGAAATAAGTGTGGAACAGTAAATTTTTACAGAAGTTCTTATGTGCAGGCAGTTTGCAGTCTCTGGTCTTGATTATGGAATTTTTTACATTCAATTACAGAGGATTTATTTGGGTTATACTATGCTTTGAATTTATTCTCCATACTTTCAGTCCCCATGCTGACCTATCTATGCTTTCTATGTATCTAGGCATTCTAGTTCCATGTCAGACTCTGGCTACATAGTTGGAATAATGTAGGTCTCCTCTGTGTTTTAGTCTGACCATAAGAGGCTGGCCTTTAAATTCCAGTTTTTCATGATGACTTGAAAACTGTTACCAGTCATTTTGACTGTGACACCCACCTACTGTCCAGGGAAAAAAGTGAACAGCAAAGACAAGTGAATGCCTGGCTTAATTATAGCATTACCTATAACACCAAAGATTATCACTTTCTGTTATGGTAACAATTCCAGTTCTAGAAAGATTCCAATGTGAATGTAGACTTACGGAAACATGGAAACATTCTTCCTGCAACAGTTAGGGCTGACATTTTCCTTTATGGTTTTACTCTGGAGTATATTTTAGGAAATAAGAGGAGAGTCTTATATCTGAAATAATGTGAGCCCAAGCATTTGACTGTTTTGATCCATAAAATCATTCCCAGCTTCAGTGCAGTAAGGCCTACTTTAAAGGAACCTGGTTCCCAAAGCTGTGTAGACAGTGCTTCATCTTTCAGAAGGTGGTTTACTTCACCAGTTGGCCTTTATTTTAATCAGAGACTGGAAAATGGGATATTTTCTTCAGAAAGATGCCCATCCCACCAAGTACCATTCTTGCCAGAGAAAATTCCAACCATAAACCTGATAAACCTGTTCTATTTCTGAGTCCTGAGCAGTGCCCAAGCATCCTAGACCATGGCCCAGTACCTAGGTGCAGGCTGACTGTTTCCTGGCCTGAATCAGTGGCCTCCTACTCTTACTTCATGACTGCAGTACTTCCTTTCACTTACGTCTCTGCAGATAATAATACTAGGGGAGTTTTCATCTCTTGATCTTAATTTCTCTATTGATGGAATACTTCATGGGAATCAATTTTTAACAACTTCTTCCCATTATAGTTTACATGTCCCTTTGTATTATCATTTTGCTTCTCTTCCCACACACAGAGAGAACCTATTTCCTCTCAAATCCTGGTAATTCTGATGAATAGAATGAAGTTATGTAAATGTTGTGGAAGTTAGACTTTATGAAGCCTTGATGCCACAGTTCTTTTTTTTTTTTT
>JAGFMF010011592.1:1446357-1505932 GCA_019455555.1 Galemys pyrenaicus | reverse complement strand
CCCCCCCCCAGGCCGGCAGCAGGGATCGAACTCGTGCTGCAGTGGCTGCGATTTGCTTCGTAGTGCGTTGCTTAACCCACTGCGCCACCAGGGGAGGCCCGATGCCACTGTTCTTTATTCTCTTGGTTTGCTGCCTGAGATGGCCAAGTAAGGAAGCTGGTCTAACCCACTGGAGGATGAGACATGGTGGTGCCAGTGACAGGTGTGAACAAGCTCCATTGAAACCTCCCCTCCAGACAGACCTCCATCGAGGTGAGCTCAGGTGAAACCAGAACAACTGCCCAACCAATCCTAAAGTAGTGAGAAATAACAGGTTGTTGTTGTTCTAAGTCATTGAGGATTGTGGTTGATTATATACCAATGGTTAGCTGATACCCTCTCCATTTTTTTAATGTTTGTTTTGATCTCTTTTGGGTCTTGAGCTTTTTCTGGATACCTGGTAGTCCTCTATTGTTTGAGACATAAACACATAAGGTTTCCACCTGCCTTTGAATATTCTGGAAACAAGGAAGTTACTCCTTCCCTCAACTGTGCCTTGTAATCGTCAGGTCAGATCCCCTCAGTTTCACATTTTCTAGAGTCTTTGCTGGGCCTAGGTATGGTAGTTGCTGACTTATAATGAATAGGGGAGGCACCTGGAGCTCTTCACTGCCTGGTAAACATATTTTCAACCTGGTTTTAGTTTTTTACTCCACTTCATCAGTGCTTCCCAAGGAATTGTGCTGCCAGTTCCTGAGTTTTTGGGGTCAGGGGTAGTTAGTTATTGGGCGTGAGAAGGTGGAAGCTGTGTTGTAAATTGTGTCATTTCTCTGCTTTCCCCACTGTAGCGGCAGGAAGGGGGGCACAGGAGCAAGGTTCGGGATGGTTCTTAGCAGATGGGTCAAGGAAGGGAGTCTTGGAGCCCTCGGTGGCTTTTCATGCTTTTATTAATAGAGGTGGCCAGGTACATGGCAGGCATGGAGGCTGGGGGGCCAGGAGGCTGGCAGGCCTCCCAGCCCCCGGCGCATCTCACCCTGTTGGCTGCTTTGCTACTGTTGCTGCTGCTCAGTTGCTCTTGCTCGCATTGGTCAGTACTGTCGGTCCTGTTGGTCCTCATGACGCCGCCCATTTAAGCCCGTGTCCAACTCAGGTGTGCCCACTTGCACGTGCCCACCCTGAAATGCTTGCAGCACCGCAGGTGCCTATCATCACAGTGGTGGGAGGGTGGAAAGACCTGATTGTTCTCTAACCCTACACCCACTCTGTGCTGTAGGATTCAGCTTTCTGAGACTTCCCAAGTCAGCTAGCCTTCATCGCCTCTAGCTTTCAACATGTTGCCACTTCTTCAGTTACATTCATTGTGTTTGAGGGTCTTGCACTTTTGAAAAAATCACTTTCATTCCATCTTTGAATAATCTTTTTAAGTATATTCTCTTGATAGGTTTGTACTTGCTTCAAGTACATATGAAATTTTTCGGAGAGGAACATGAACTTCACTGGAGAGTGACTTTTATTCAGTGAACGTATTTGAGTTATTCTCTGCCATCTCCTGTGCCTGGATCTGGAAGGGTGACGGGGTTTTGCCCTCTTTTTCTTTCATCATATCATCTGGCTTTAGTTGCAGTATTTCATTTAGAACGTCCTCTTCTGAGGGAGACACAAGAAGAGTCATAGAAGGTCCCCTATTACCTATGTTTTCTTGGCTGAATTCTGGGAGATAACGGGTCAAACTGTGGAGCTTGGTGTCACTAGTCTTGGGAGACCTCAAGAGCTTTTCCTGACCAGTCTGGAAGAGCAGGCACAGTTAAAGCCTCAGGAATTTGTTGCAAGGGGTGGCCTTAGGAAGGTCAGCAGCTAACTAAGGTGAGTCACACAGTGGTCCCACAGAGATCACCCTTCAGGCTGGCAGGCCTGTGGGTGGGGACAGAGATAAGGCACCCCCCACCCCTCCCATGAGGTGAGGGCCTGAGGGAAATTACTTCACCCCTGTTGGGATCTTTGCTTCCTGCTTGGGGTGGCATTTGAGCACCTGTGCTAAGTCATCATCCTCTGAGATACTTTCCTGCCTTTGGCATCATTCACGTAGTGAGTGTTTTGCTCCAGTGACTGCAGCCTCTGGGTTACATAACAATAATTCTTGGAGAGGGGAAATGGAGCCCTGCAGCAGTTTTCATTGGGATTAGAGGCAAGCAGAAGTAACTGACCACAGAGCCATCTGCAGAAGGGCAGCCAGTTGTAGAACACTAGAATGACTAAAAGAAAAAACTTCTTAAAGCATCCAGTCAGTATGTAGCTCTATTCTTTCACCCTCCTTTGTACTGTTCCTCTTTATACATTATAAACCTGTCAACATCTTGTTATAATTATTTATTCAGCTGCCTTTTAAATCAGATGGGAAAGAAAAGCTTCAAAGAAAACTACATTTCCTGTATAAATACTGTTTCTACTCTTATTTGTGATATGGAGTTGAATTACTATGTCAGACATTGGGAATGTTTTGATTTGCCATTGATTTGTAATGACAATTTTGCTGACTATGAAGTTCTTTGTTGACTGTCTTTCTGTACGTTAGATATGTTATTCACACCTTCTCCACTCCATAGTTTCTGATTTGAAGTTTTCTTAATCATTTTCAAGTCTTCTTGTATAATTCCTGTTTTCAAGGAGTCTCTTTTAATGTTGTACCAGGTCTGTGGGTTTTGACAAATTCATAAAATGATGGAACCTCATAATAGTATTGTTAAAGGGAAAGGTAGTCCTAAAAAACCCAGTATAAAAAACCCATTTTATATTAGGGTATCATACAGAAAAATGTCACTAAAATGCTGTGTCTCTATAGCTTTGCCTTTTCCTGAACCTTTGAAGGTTTTTTTTTTTATTATTATTCAGCGGTGTGCATTTAAGTCTCCGACATGTCTTTTCATGACTTAGTAACTAATTTTTTAGCACTGAATAATATTCCATGTTGTGTAATACTACAGTTTATTTCTTCATTTACCTATTTAAGGACATCTTGATTAATTTTTGGCAAATATGAATAAATCTGCTATAAATATTTTCATGTCAATGTATGTTAGGTATTGGAGTATGTTAGAAAAGAAAGGAGGCCAAGATTATCAGACTGAAGCGGGCTTTATCAAAAGCCCCTGGAGATGATGGCTCCCTGCAGGCTGAGTTGCACCCTGAGATGGGGAGAGTAGGTGTTTATAGGGTTAGGCTACTGCTGGAATTTTTGGTGTATGTGGGGGTCTCTTCTGACAGAGGTGGGAGGCGGTCTGCCTGAGTTGTTTATGGCAGGGGTAGGTCTGCTGGAATTGTTTATACCTTGTCAGCTTTATCTCTGATACAGCTTATCTCAGGTTCTCTGGTGCCTGGTTCTGCGGGTTTTACAAGGGTGCTCTCTTCAGGGTGAATACCTTGAAGCATGTTTGCTGTGCTGAAAGGTTAGTCTGTATTTAACTTTGTGAGAAACCATCAAGTGATTATACCGGTTTTTTGTGTGTTTGAAGATGTACAGGTTGATTTTTTTTTTTTAAATCAAATTTGGGAAGTTGGACCAACTTTAGTGAGTTACATGAGCTTGGTCTATCTCAGTAATCAATGTACATTGCCTGAAATTACTCCTTCCCAGGGTAAGTATGCATATTATTCTAAGCAGTTGGATTTACTTGTGAACATTTCACCATTCCTGTTAAAAATATATCTTGGTTCCCTGGTGGCGCAGGGGTTAAAGTCTCAGTGCTATCAAGCTATTGCCAGCCACTGCTGCCTCAGTTCAATACCCAGCCAGGGAGCTGACCCACATGCACAGCAGACTTTTGTGTCTCCCACTGCTCTCCTCACCTGTAATTTCAGTAGATCAACCTGTTCTGCTCCCCACTCTGTCTCTGGTGAATCCTCATACTCCCTTCACCTCTGGCCGTGTAACAACCCAATTCTTATATGCATAAATAAATCTTTTTTTTAAGGTAGAAATATTAATAGTAGCTGCTTTACAGTCTTTGTTTAGTCAAGTCCAATGCCCGGGTTTCCTTAGGCAGTTTTTATTGACTTCTTTTTCTATGTACAGGCCAGAATTTCATGTTTGTTTTATGTGTCCTGTGATTTTTGTTTGTTTGAAAGTGGACATTTTATAATGTGCCAATTCTGATCATAATCAGATTTCTTCCCCTGCCTGATGCAATGTTTGTTGTCTAGTGATTTGCCTGGGTTAATTTTCTAATGTCTACATTCTTTGTAATTCTCTGTTCAATAAGCTTAGAGGTCACCTAGTAACTAGGCAGTGGTTTCCTCAAATTCCTTGATCCAATTAAGGGGCAGGAATTGCTCTTTTGTTTTAGTGGCTAAGTATTTCAGCAGAATCTCCCAAATGTGTGTTTTCTTTTTTTTTTTAAAGACTTATTTATTTTATGCATACAAGCATTGGGGTACAGGCCAGAGGTGTGGGGGGGTGAGAGGATTCACCACAGAGAGTGGGGAGCAGAACAGGAGATCAATGGAAGTACACTGCTGAGGGGAGCAGCGGGCACAGCAGGAGAGGTCTGCTGCACTATGTGGGTCCCTGCCCACCCCCCCCCCACACACACACCCCCCCCACCTGGCGGACAGCAGGGATCAAACTCATGCTGCAGTGGCTGCGGTTTGCTTCATAGTGCGTTGCTTAACCCACTGCGCCACCAGGGAGGCCCCAAATGTGTGTTTTCTAATAGAGTTTTGAAGTGGCGGGGGAGTGGGGTGGTCAGGAGAGTTGGAAGTTGAGATGAGCATCTTATTCAAGTGCAAGATTCACTTTATTGGGTTGAATTTTCCAATGACATTGACATATACTTTGGCTATAAATCTGGTAGGCAAATAATTGATTCTTTTGGAACAACAGCACTTACTAGTTATACAACCAATTGCCAAATTATAAAATTGATTTTTGAAAACTATTTGAATGTTTGTATGCATTCTATATAATAAAGGTGCATTGCGATTCTGGAATCTGAATACATAGAAAGTCTGTCATAAACTACGATCTGTACACTACTGTTGTTTTTCTACAAGGTTTATAATAAAAACCTGTTTTGACCAAGGCAGGAAATACAAGTTTGTCTATTTTGGATTATGCAGTATCTTCTCTTACTGTGGTTCCTGGTATGGAACCAAACTAAGTCAGGTCAACTCCAAACAGCCCCAAATCTGGCCAGATTTCATCTGAGCCTCTCTGTTCCATTCAGTTTTCCTTCCAGGATTCTTAGAAGTCACAGCCATTTCTGAATTTCTTCCTAGGTGCACCCCCAATCCTAACCTGACAAGTATTTATGATCCTGATCCTCTTCCATTTTTCAGGGCTGCTGATGCCAGCTCTGGTGGATGTTGTTGGATATTTCAGGAGGAACTCAGATTAGTAACAAGATAAAGATAAGGAATGCTGATTAGAAGTGGCACAGGATCAAGAAACCAGCAACTGTGGAGAATTCAGAAATTATAGCTTAGGTCTTAAGCTGTGTTTTACACCTCAGTCTGAGAGGTAAAATTTGTAGGATATCCCAGCAATCCTTGCGCTCAGCTTTTCTTTCTTTTTTTTTTAAACCAGTTTGGTGCTAATACTAAATACTGGGTTTCCTAGAACAGAAGCCCTTTTTCTCTGAGGGCCCCCCACTTTTTTTAACACGTGATCTCATAACCAAGAGGAAGATGTTGCGAAAGACTATATTTATATTTGTTCTTTCTGTTTTTCGTTTAGTGCTGTTCTCCATTTCAAGATGCCTGTGTACTTCAGATAAATATAAACTGACGACTCAAGGAGAGGGCAGAGGAAAAACCATTGGTGCTTGAAGTGTGGAGTCTGTTCTTAATAAAGAAAAGTCCCTGATTGTTGTTTGAAATGCTGTGGAAGTTACTGCGGAGGAGACTTTTTTCTTATCCCAAGAAATACTACTTCTTGCTTATTGTTTTTTCGTTCATCACTGTCTCTGTTTTAAGAATTCATCAAAAGCCCGAATTTGTCAGCGTTGGACATATAGAGCTGGATGCAGAGAATCCTGATAGTAACATTAATTGCACTAAAGTTTTACAAGGTGATGTAGATGAAATTCAAAAGGCAAAGCTTGAGGCTCTAACAGTGAAGTTTAGAAATCGCCCTCGGTGGACAACTGATGACTATATAAACATGACCAAGGATTGTACTTTATTCATCAAGAATCGCAAGTATATTGTAGAGCCTCTTAGTAAAGAAGAGGCAGAGTTTCCAATAGCATACTCTATAGTAGTTCATCACAAAATTGAAATGCTTGACAGACTCCTGAGAGCCATCTATATGCCTCAGAATTTCTATTGCATTCACGTGGACAAAAAATCAGAGAAGCCCTTTTTAGCTGCAGTGATGGGCATTGCATCCTGTTTGAATAATGTCTTTGTGGCCAGTCAGTTGGAGGATGTGGTGTATGCATCGTGGAGTCGTGTTCAGGCTGACCTAAACTGCATGCAGGACCTCTACAACATGAGTGCAGACTGGAAGTACTTAATTAATCTTTGTGGCATGGATTTTCCTATTAAAACCAACCTGGAAATTGTCAGGAAGCTCAAGTCATTGATGGGTAAAAACAACCTAGAAACAGAGAAAATGCCATCTCATAAAACAGAAAGATGGAAAAAGCGTCATATAGTCATTAACGGAAAACTGACAAACACAGGGACTGACAAAACACTCCCTCCTCTGGAAATACCTCTGTTTTCAGGCAGTGCCTATTTTGTAGTCAGTAGGGGTTATGTGGGTTATGTACTCAAGAATGAAAAAATCCAAAAATTCATAGAGTGGGCAAAGGACACATATAGCCCGGATGAGTACCTCTGGGCCACTATTCAGAGGATCCCTGAAGTGCCAGGGTCACTATTGTTAAGCTCTAAGTATGACATGTCTGACATGCATGCAATCGCTAGGTTTGTCAAGTGGCAGTACTTTGAAGGTGATGTTTCCAAGGGTGCCCCTTACCCACCCTGCAACGGGGTCCACCTGCGTTCTGTGTGTGTTTTCGGAGCAGGGGACTTGAATTGGTTCCTGCATGTACACCATTTGTTTGCCAATAAGTTTGACACGGACATTGACCTCTTTGCCATCCAGTGTTTGGATGAGCATCTGAGGCATAAAGCCCTGGAGACTTTGAAACACTGATCATTGTAGGCAGTCATAAAAATTTGAAGGATGTATATGATGAACCCTGTGTGATTCTTCTGCATTGTTAATAAAAATCCTGTAGGGATTGCTGTTTGGGCCAGGAACTCTAAACCATTGTGTTAGAAAAACTACGTGGCTTTCGCAGTGTACGGTTGCCTAGAAAGGTTGTGGTGTTGAACGCTGACCCACAGTTATCTAGAGGCTAGGTGGTCAGGGAAGAGACACATGCAAGAATCAGCCTGTTAAAAGAGCTCAGGGACTTAAAAACACTCTTAAAATTTGACCTGTGCCAAAATTACTTTGAGAAGTGCTTTCAAAGTAACTTTCAGGATTTGAATAACTTTATAGGAACAAGTAATTATAAAGATGTAATTTATCTTGTAGGTTGTATGTGTTGAAATAGGAATTTGACTATACTCTAAATAACCCTTGTAAATAATTTACTCTTCCTGCGGTAATTCTATGCTATGTAGCGTAATCCTATGCTATGTAGTGTGAAGTGTATGTCATCTCAGGGAAATTAAAAAATATGACATGATTGAAGGTGAATATTTCTGATTGAATTTTGTGTCTCACAATGTATGTGTGTGTGTGTGTACATATATATACACACATATATGTTAATGACAGTTTCTAGTTGATTCTGTGAATCATCTTAGGTTTATTAGTACTAGGATGTCACTTTAGATTGTTAAAAATGTTGATGCCCTTGTTTATTATTATAGTTTCTAGAGTAGCTCTCAGTTTTCTCAAGATTTGTCTATTTCCCATCACCCAGAACCTGCCATCAAGCTGTATAAGAACTTGTTTTTGTACTGTGCTGTCTTAGTTCTCTTGTGGTCCTATCGACAGTAATGAGTGTAGAGAACTAAGAAATGGTAGAGTGGGTGTGGGAGGAGTAATCGTATGAAGACAGTTTGTGAGGCTACAGCCAGTAATCCGCACTCTCCCCAGAAATTAAGACCATGGCTCTTCAGATGCTCCTGTGTCCGGTTTCCTATGGTCTTGCATCTGTGTCTCCATTTGAAGAGGACCGGCCTCTGTCCTTGCTCTGTGTTACCAGCCCATTGGTTCTCCTCTGCCCATTGTTCTGAGGCTCTTTCCCACCACCTCCTCTGGGGAGGGAAAGGTGTGTTCCCCTTCCACATGGAATACTTGAAGGCCTGGGGAGCCTTTACAAAAGCAAAGTTGGGTTTGTTTGAGCAAGATCACCTCCATATTGGCACTGCTCTTAGCCTATGGTTTTCACTCTACATTTTCACTAAAAGAATCATGATTTGAGATTGCTATCCTGCTGAATGTAATAATGGAATTTTTTTAAATGCTTGCTTTTTGCTGAACTGATGGATGCTCTTCAGCCAAAGATCTAACAGGAAATAGGAAGCTTTAGTTTTTTCAGGCATTCAATTGAGAAAACATTTTTATTCCTCAAAATTAGAAAACATTTTCATTTTATCTTTAATTAAACATCAAATGGATTGCTGTTGCATGTATGATTTAACATGGCAGCCGATGTTGGATCAAGAAGAACATACTTGGCTTGAAAACTCAGGAGATAACATCAGTAAATGCAGTCTGTACATAGTGCTCTGTCCCTATTGGCTTCTAAACCAGTTTGTTGTTTTAATGTCAAAAGTTTCTCTATGTTTGCTCTCTTCAAAGAAAGACTTAATCTTTGAGTTAGGACATTATTTCTTTATTGTAAAACCAGTGATTTTCAGTGATCCACACTTTGTTTCTGTATCTTGCATATTTTTACTTTGTTTATAGTGTCATGTTTTACAGACTATATTCATATCATATTTTGAAAAATTACAAATTTCCAGGAAACTTAAAGAGTATAAGGAACACAATAGAGCCCGTACCTGGAGTCAGTGGTTGTCAGTATCTTGCCTGTTTGCTTTCAATTGTATGGATTTTTTAAATTTAGCAAAACAGAAAATTACTCAAAGTTTTCATCTTATTGTAGTGTGACTGCATCTGACTTACGTTTAAAATGGCAGGTAAGAGATTTTTTTCCCTCTCCATCACAGAATAAAAAGTTGGGTTTTGGAGTCCATACCCTGAAGGCTCACACTAAAGCTAGACACATTATCTTTTATAGCTGTGATACTTCATCTCTCTAGAACAGCACCTGCTGGAATGTACCCTATTGCTAATACCTGTTTTCAGAGTTTATATAAAATTTGTTCATTGGGTCTCTCTCTTATTTTACACTATTCAGTATAATTTAAGGTAAATGGGATTCATACTGCCAGAATGAACAATTTGAAGAATCAAAGAGGGCTTCAGAAGGAATCCTGTAGCACAGGAATCCTACAATTTCTTTGGGAAAGAAATTATTTAAATAGTTTCGTGTCAGTTATTAAATAATGAATTCTTTTTATAGTTATTTATGGCTTTTATAGGGAATTATTAGAAATCATCCACAAATAAATCCTTACACATACATAAACCGCAGTTTTATGATGGAAGGATTTTAGTTAATGAAGTACTGTATCAAGATTCCCGTAATTTATTAAGGACAAGGATCAGCAAAGTTTTTTTTGGTAAACAGTTCTAGGCTCTTCATAGACTGTGGCAAACAGTTGATCAGCCTTGAAAGTGGAGAATTGTCCCTAAATGTGTGTCTGTGACATTAATCAGTCCAATTTACTTACATAAGTGGATTTATTTTGTAAGTGTGGGGCAGGGGTGGAGGAAGCTGTTTTAATTAAATTTGTATAGTCCACTGAATTGGACTTTCCCAGTTGGTTTAGAAAAGTAAAAATCATTTCTCATGTCAAATGTAAAATAAATGCAAGACTTTCTTGGCAAGTGTGTTTATGGAAGCTGGATGAACATGGGTATGATTGAATGCATTTGGAACTAGCATTAAAATTAGCCATTGAAAAACCAGTGCCTTGTCTCCACAAGTTATTCTTTTTTGTTAGTTGCTACCAGCACTCAAATAATTAAATTTAGTAGTTGATGACTTTGTAGCCAAGTGTTTTGTGTAAGTAGTAACTTAAAACGTAAGGTTAATTCTCCAGAAGTGTCTGAGAGGAAGCAGACAAAGACAGAAAATTTAACAGATTATACAAATAAATTGAGGGAATTTCAGAAGAGTATAATGTAATAGACACTATCACACTCTAGGGTATTACTAGTTTTAGCTTGTGTCTACTGAGGAAGAACAGTTTTCCAGTTAGTTCCTGGCTCTGTGCCAAAAATATTAACAGGCTCTGTTACTTGGAATGGTTTACATGTGGCGGATATGACTGAGGGAAAAGGGAAGCCTCTTCACCCCTAAATGTTGAATGCCTGCCACAGAAGTTCTCTTAACTGATCTATTAAATGCTTCTGGGTGCTCTTAGCCCCATTTTATGTGAGACAGACTAGAAAATAGCAAACTGATTAACCGCAGATCTTTTATCTCTAAAACTTGTAGTTTTACATACATATATCCTTTACAAACCTGCTTGTCAAAGATTTCATTTTTCATATGTGTTAGTTTTTAGGACCTCTCATGAGAAGAATAATTTAATAGTTTTGATGACTCATGACCTATACTATGAATGAGTCTTAATTATTGGGAGGAAAAGACTTTTAATTATACATTGTGTACCTAGCTCATAAATATTTTAAACATGTTTCTTTCCAGATCACTGTATTAGTTAAAGGTAAACCGGTCATATTCTCAGTTGATAAAACTGTCCTTAATTTCATCTGAAAGAAAAGATGCAAGGAAAGCTAGGAATCTTTTGAAAAAGTAAATAGTAGTAATGTAGTGAAGCCACATTAAAGCTAAAAGTATTGAAAGTGTATATTTACATTTTTATTCTAAACCGGTACAACAATATTGAACAAATTTCAGTAAAAGTAAAATACTGCAAAGATACCATCAGAACATGGGAGCAGTAAACTTAATGAAGTGTATGTACCTATTTGTAGAACATTGGATTATAATTTCATAATGTATACCAACCCCAGGTGGACTGGAAATGAAAATAAACTTGGACACATGAATGACTGCATTTTATGGGATTTTTCCCAATAAAAACAATGAAAGGTTCATTAGGGAAAAAACTGAACTGAAATATGTAGCTTCTGAATAAAGCAAAAGCCAATCAGAATTGAAATATTTGTCAAAAATTTGAAGGAGGGAGGTTGAAAAACCATAGAATTGAAAATACGCTAATATATCTATTGAGATATAATTAATATGTTATACAATTCCCCCATTAAAAGTCTGCAGTTCATTGTTTTTTAATATCACTATCACAATCAGCTCTAGAGCATTTTCATCATACCCCAAAGAAACACTATACCTTTTAGTGGTCACCGCCCATTGCCTTTAACTTCCTTATACGAGTATATTTTTTAAAAGCACTAAGATGCCAAGAGTAAAATGAAAAAGGATGTAACAATTCACAAAAGGTGAAATACAGAAAATACAAATGACTAATACGAAAACAGAAACAGTACAAATCCAAATTAAAACAATTTAACTTTCATACCAAATTTAATATTCACTCAGTGGTTATGGGATTATGTCGAGAAAAACATGTACCTACTGCAGGGAGGAATGATAAAGCCTGATGAAGATTTTGACCCTATGAAGATCAAAATTCTTTGAATAGTCAGTCACTTGAAAACTATCGTAAGGAAATAATTAGGTTTGCACACACATTTAAACCCAATGATTATTATAACCTTATTTATGGCAAAATGTAAAAATAGGGGCTCCTTGATGTCACAGGAGTTAAATTCTCAGCCCTAACATGCTATCAGCAGCCACTGCAGCCAAGAGTTCTATCCCCAACCAGGGAGCTAATCTACATGGCGGGGCAGACTTCACCTATTTTGCCCACTGCACCCCTCAGCAGTGTATCTCAGTAGATCCACCTGTTCTGCTTCCCTCTCTGTCTCTGATAAATCCTCTTACCCCCTGCACCTCTGGCCTATTCCCCAGTTCTTGTATGCATAAAAAGAAAGTAAAAATAAACCTCCAGTGATAAAGGAATAATTGTGCCATCTTTTTCTTGCACTCATAGAATGGAAAGTTATGGAATATTTTATAGTATGCTGAATGCCATGGAAAGTTACAAGGTAAGAGAAGTAAACTAGAAGACAACATATAATGGGATCTCAATCATGGTTTTTTAAAAAAGTACTGAACACAAAGAAGCATTCAGAATTTCCTTGAAATAGCCCATCTGGATATTTTGAGAGCAGTTTCTCCCAGCTCTATAAAATTATCGCTTGCCAAATAATTTATTTGGAGCCTTTTCTACATATGGTTTGCCTTAGGGAATTTTTTTAAGCTGTCACAGCCTTAATTTGGGGGAGGAAGGAAGGAACCCTGGTTTCTCACCATTCTTTCTCCCACAAAAATGTTTTTAGAGTCAAGCTTTGTTGCTTAGCAAGGGGTCCCAAGATCTACTTTAGGTAATCCTATAAAACACTCCAGTTATATACCCTGGGTGGAGAGAAGTGCTTGCATCACCAAACCAAAGAATAATGAGACCAATCCTATAAGGCAAAGCCAGCTTGACCAAGACCCAAAGTGCTTTATCTTGGCAGCAGTTTTTCTTCTAGCCCTTTAGAATCTATATTTGGAATTTCATTTTCTTTTTTTAAAAGATTTATTTATGCATACAAGAACTGGGGTACAGGACAGAGGTGTGGAGGTTGAGAGGATTCACCAGAAACAAATGAGGAACAGAACAGGCAGATGACTGTAACACTGCTGAGGGGGGCAGTGGTTAAGACTGGAGAGTTCTGCTGCACCATGTGGTTCACCTCCCAGGCCAGGGATCAAACTTGTGCTGCAGTGGCTGAGGATAGCTTTATAGAGATGTGATTTAACCCCTTGCACCACCAGGAAGGCTCCTGGAATTTTATTTTCTGATACAAATAACTTCACCTCATTGTTTATTAGGTGAGGATAGTGTGGTGGTTTTAGCTGCATGCTACAAATATGTTCCTTTGATCTGAAAGCCCTACAACATTCATACTCTGGTAGCATCCATTCCCACATCCAGCAGTGGGGTAACTGGAGGAGCAATATTTGTGCAGGCGGGGGATCTTGTTTGACTCAAGAATTCAGTGTATTTTGTGTAAAGACTCAAGTAAGTTTCAGATGTGTTAAGAAACAGAAAAAGGTGATTTAAAAAAAACATTTATTTCTGTAGAACTAATCACTAGCTTAAACATACTTTCTTTGTCACCAGATTCATTAGTAAGTTCTTCCTGGTGAGTGAGAATTCCTTAACTTGACTTAAAAGAGAAATATATTCTCTCTGGAAAGCTTTCCATAACCCTCACCCCCTCCAAAGAAAAAGACCCCTGTAACCACATTCCTTAAATTTAATCGAGACAATGATATGTCAGCTACTAACAATGCTTGAGCATTTCTTCATTGTGTGTTCTCAGCACTTTGTAAGTATTACTCATTCCATTTCACAACAACCTTGGGAGTGGGACCATTTGGTTCGATTTGAAAAGGGAACAAAAAAAGTACTTGTACTTACAATCAATGGTATCTTTTGGGAAAACAAAACCCAAAATCTTTTTGACTGATCTATCCACCTCCGACTTAACGTCTCGAATACCCATCTCAGGCCCCAGACCCTGCCTGCTTTAAGTGTAGCATCTTTTTAGAAAAGCAAATACACTAAGAAATAAAAGGGGTGGAGGAGAAAGAATTAATTCTCCAGTCTTGCTGATATCAGGCTCAAGAGGGTAGTGTGGAAAGGAGGGACAGAAACCCTGACATAGAATAGTCTCAAGATTTGAGTGTAAGTAGAACAGGCGATTCTAGAAACTACAAGGGAAAAGCATTTCAAGAAGTTCTGTCAGTCTTAACATTTGATAAGGCTTGGGAAGTTTGAGAATGAAATGTTTTGGCATAAAATAAATGACAAGTGACAACCTCCAATTTCTACAGTTAGTTTTCGGTTAAGTTCCCTTTCTTGTTCATGACCATTGTTTCCCTAGTTAAGGTAATGGATACACCTGCATGCACAGAGAAAGAAGAGTGGCCCCAGGAAATGAGAGAAACTATAGGTAATTTTTGTGTAACTGAGCCCTGTTAGCAGGCTTTTGTATGACTGAGGGAAGTATGCGAGCTGATGGGATTTTGCTGAAACATGAAGGGAGGAGGGAAAGTAGCATCTGGAAAGAACAGAAGGACCACAGGGGAAGGGCAGTTCATGGGCCAGTAACTCATGGAGAACTTGCAGACCAGAGAAGATCATGAAGGGAATCTTAACCTCTTTCTTGATCTCAGGTGACCAGCCACACAGGACTGGGTGTGGTTCCTGAGACTCTGAACTTGAGTGCTAAAAATAGGCAGCTTGGTCAACCTATTTCTGTCCATCCCTCCAAATCTACACTAAAATCTATAACAAGGCTTTGAGAGTGAAACGTATGCTCTCCGCATTAGCAATGCAGAAACTGACCTGTAGGGAAGAACAGGGAGCCACAAGTAGACCCAGCCAAAGACAGCTTAAGCTGATAATCAAGAGAATTAGGACTGAACAGGGTGTGGTGACAGCATTCTCTTACAGACCCAGAGAAACCAGCCCAAGTTGTTTGCTTTCAGGGTCCCCATCTCTGGAGGTAGGGAGGGGTCTTTGTGAGTGGCATTTGCAGATGGTTAGAAGTTTGAATAAACCCAAGAAAGCTGGTTCTAATTAAGTCATGTCAGTGTGTGTGTGTGTGTGTATACTGGAAAACACCTACCAAATGCTCTTCCAAAGTGCACCATTTTGCATTCCTGCTAGCAATGAGCGCTCCTGTTACTTACTCTACACCCTCAGCAGCACTTGCTGTTGTCAGTGTCCTGGATTTTGGTTGTTCTAACAGGTGTGGTGTCTCAATATTTTGTAATTCCCTAATGACATTTGGTAATTATCGATTTTAAATCCTTATTTGTCCTTTCAGATTATTTCATGTAGCATAACTTCTTTGCAAGGTGTTTGTTCAAATCTTCTGCCCACTTTTTAAAATCAGGTTGTTCACGTTCTTATTGTTCAATTGCGTGTGTTCTATATATTTTAGATAATAGCCCTTTATCAGTGACGTGTTTTTGCAAATCTTTTCATCTGACATTTCTTGCACGGTGGGGACTGTGTTGCCTTTGTTTTGTACTTCTATGCATAACACAGATACAGTAGGTGTGCGTTAAATATGTGCTAAATTTTAGAATGGACAATCTGTTGAATTTTGATGAAGCTGTCAAGGAAAGAAATTGTTTAGATATATTTTCCTCTCAAATCGACATAAATCACAGCAGTAGAAGGGAAAAATGTAAATTTACTCACAGCTGTCTAACATTTGGTTAAATTCAGCTTGTCTTCTCTGTGAAACAAAACCGTACTGAAAACTAAATGCTGCACCTGAATTAAAGTTCCCTGTCATTTTTTTCCCTGACCACAAATATTTCTGTTCAGGAAATTTGATCTTAAGGCGTCTGGTTTTCCTTTCTTACTGCCTCAGCTCATTACTGAGCTAAGCTCCAGAGAGTAGGTTCAGACCTGGAGGTGAGGTCTCAGAGTTTGGGTCTCCGGGAGGTCGCGGTTCCTTTCACTCACTCAAGTAAAGTGCAGAGGAGGAGGCAGTGCACGTTTGTGAGCCCTGCGTGGATTTTGTTCCCAAGCCATTTATAGAAACTCCATGAAGGGGGTCAGCATACACCTGTTTCCTATGAAGCTGCACTGTACTTTGTATGAGGTATAAACAAGGAAACGGAATGGGTAATAAAAATAGGGGTGATGTGTGTGTAAAAACTTGTGGGGAAATAAATGCCTTCTTGGCGTAAGAGGAGTAACAACAAACCAGTGGGTCAGGAGAGAGGAAAGCTTTCCCCAGGAATTTTTCCACATAACTGCTAGTGGTAGGTGAGCTGTGGGAAGTGTAAGATTCAGCACAGCCATGTCATTTCAGCAGCAGACTCTGGCAGGCAATGCAGTGTCCAAGAATGAAAAAATGTCTGCTATGACAGTTACCTTCATTTAAGGTTTTTCTCAACGTGGCCACTATTGACATTTAAGGCCAGATATTTCTTTGTTATGGGAATAGTGACTGTGCATTGTAAGGTGTTTAGCAGCACCCTTAGCCCCTTCACACTAGATGCTAGTGGCACACTCCCTTTCAAGTTATGGCAACCAAAGGGACTTCTTGGTATTGCCAAGTGAGTCCCCTGTCTCTTCATGAGAACCACTGACTTATAGGGAAAATTTAATTCCCATCACAGGACCTGAGCAGAGTGTCGACAATGTCACTAGGTATGAGATTTACCTTGGTGAACCAACTACTCATGGTTACTATACAGATGCCACTCATACCTCATGGGTGAGAAGGTGTGAGTAGAGAACAGATCTAGGATATCTTATTTGGTCCATATGATTTCCCTTAGGGACTAGCCAGTGTTAAAAAATTACCCAAATTATTTCCTTTAGAGTCAATCACAGAGGTAAAAGCAATTGCAGACTTGTAGACCTAGGGGGGAAAAATACCTATTCAAAGTATGATAGGCTTTTAGAAGTTATGTAGCAACTGGTATTGTCAATGATGTTCAAACATTACACAGCTTCAGGATCGAATGGGTTGATAAAAATAAAGATATTAAAAAAGATCTTTTAGGCCTTATGTTTCAAAATCTATGATGGTGAGCCAGATACACTCAAATTTTGTTATTCCCAGCAGTTAAGTCCTACAAAATCACTGGAAACAGTAAATTAGTGAACACTGATTCTGCAAAGAGAATCTGGCACCACGATTTTAGCAACTGAAATGCTACTTGCATTATATCGATTTGCTATTTGCATTATGTCAGTTTGCATAATATGGGTTTGGCTTCCTTGTAAGATAAGCCAGCCTCATCGTGTTAAAAATCTTTTCTTCCACATAACCCTTTTTCAGTTAACATTTAGCAGATATTTCAAGGATGGTTTCTGAGCCTCCTGATCTGCAGGAGCAGCCTTCCTGCAAGTCTAGTCTATCTCATGCCCATTGTCTTATGAAACCCGTGAGGCAGCAAACTCCAGCAGAAAAGTCTTAACATTTCTTCACTCCCAGTAACTTGATCATAAATGTCTTTGTCTTCCACTCTCACAATAATACTCTCCATCATGCTTGCTTTTTTTTTTTTTTTAATCTGTCATAGTTGTCTGAATCCACAAATTTGGTGCTTTTCCACGCTTCCCCTTGGGTTACTTTAAGCACTTTCTGGAATGGCTTCATACACAGATCAGCACATTTCCTCTCCCTTTCCTGGAAGTTTGACATTGTTGACATTGACACTGAACTCATGGCCAGCATTACGATGACGCATGCCTGGATGCAACTTCTGACGTATTTTCTCTGTGAGGTATGTCCCAGCCTCCTTGCAATTAGGCTGCTAGATAACACTTCAGCATTGTGCTGAGGTCATTTTAAATGACAAACTCACCAAGCAGAAGCACAGAAATGTGAAAACAAAGCATTAATGCAGACCATGAAAAGGACACATGTTATGGGAACTGAAATGAGAAGGCAGAGCCTCATCTTGCTCCACATTAGATGGGAACATGCATCTTTTTAAGTGATTAGATTTCTTTACCTCTTTGTTCCTGCTGTGAGAGATCACGGAAGTGCCAAAGTAACGTGTGTGGTTATGAGTACACTCGTGACCATACAGATTTGCATATACAGAATCCATGAACCATGGGGGCTTGATGGCATCTGTATTTTAAATTCCCTAAGGTATTGGGATATACAGCCAAGTTGAGGAAACTCTGAATTACATAATTTTGATTGTGATTGCACAAAAGCTATAACAATATCTGAGACCCAGCCCTATGACATTTTACTGTGTTGTTCCAACTAGAAGTTTTTTTAAAAAAGATTTATTTATGCATACAAGAATTGAGGTACAGGCCAGAGGTGTTGGGGCTGAGAGCAGTCACCACAGACAGAATGGAGAAAAGAACAGGCAGATCCACTGAATAGGGGAGCTTGGGTGAGACAGGAGAGGTCTGTTGTGCCATGTGGGTTAGCTCCCTGGCTGGGGATCAAACTCTCGCTGCAGTGGCTACAGATAGTTTCACAATGCTGTGCTTTATTTAACCCCTTGTGCCACCAGGGAGGCCATAAAAATATTTTTAATACTAGTCCTGTGCAGGGCCTCCCTGGTGGCGCAGTGGGTTAAGCAACGCACTATGAAGCAAACAGCAGCCACTGCAGCACGAGTTCAATCCCTGCTGCCGGCCAGGGAGGGGACCCATATGGTGTGGCAGACCTCTCCTGCTGTGCCCGCTGCTCCCCTCAGCAGTGTTCTTCTGTTGATCTGCCGGTTCTGCTCCCTGCTCTCTGTTGTGAATCCTTTCACCCCCCCCCCCACCTCTGGCCTGTCCCCCAGTGCTTGTATGCATAAATAAATAAATCTTTAAAAAAAAAATACTAGTCCTGTGCTTTATGCTGCACCTGTGGCTGTTATCATTTGTTGAGATTTCATCAGTGAAATCATTTTTATCCTTTCAATAACAGATAAGTAGAGACATTTAAAAAAATTCCCTTATGTGATGAGTCTAAGAAAACTAGGATACCACAGCAGAATTAAAATAGGAAAGAAAGCACAACTGAGATAATCTACTTTTGGAGAAGGCCACCAAGCCTGAGAGGAAAAGATCAGTGTATGGTGAATATTTCTCGATATATTTGATACTCAGGAGAAATGAAATACTACCCTGTTTTTTCTCTCTCAACAAATTGAAAAGAATGGAGCACAAGATTCCTTTGATAGGATGTATTTTTGGCACTGGCAATATCGCAGTTACTTCTGGTGTCAACTCTTTACCACCATCTCCCGCGTTCTTGACATAGGGCCTAGAGCACAATAGGTATTCAAGAAAGGTGCTCCCACCCATGACTTTGTTTTTATTTTTCTTCTCACTAATTTTTTTTTAAGGTAACGTTGGTTTACAACACTAGATTTGATTTAGGGGACTAGGTTCACATCTTTTCAGATGTATTGGAGGGTATCACACCCATCATCATGCACCCAGACATCTCCATGAGAGTCCATTGGCCCCCCCACTACCCTTTCTTCCCTACCCCCTCTAATAGCCTTAATTATGCAGTAATGGTTGTAGATTTGGTTTTGATTTAGTTTTGTGTGTTCCTTTGTTTTGTTTCTTTATATTCCACATGAGTGAAATCATCTGATAAAACTATGGAGACTTCTTAAAATATTAAAAATAGATATACCAATGATCTAGCAATTTCACTCCCTAGTATTTACCCATAGAAACCAAAAACACTAATTTTAAGGGGTGTATGCATTCCTGTGTTCTTTGTAGCACTGTTTACAATGGTCAAGTTGTAGAAACAATATAAGTGTCCAACAGCAGATGAGTGGATCAAGAACTTGTAGTGTACATGTTATAGAATACTGCCAATCTATAAAAAGAGGTGAAATTTTGGGTCACTGATGGCATAGAAGTTAAGTCTCAGGGCTACCACTGCTTTGGCTTGAGTTCAATCCCCAGCCAGGTAGCTAATCCACAAATGGTGCTGCAGGCCTCTCCTGTCTCTCCTGCTGCACCCTTAACAGTGTATTTCAGTAAATCCACCTGTTCTTAACCTCACTCTGTCTCTAGTGAATTCTCTCACCCCCTGTACCTTTGGCCTATACCCTGGCTCTTCTACAGAGCCTAAATAAATCTTTAAAATAAATAAACTGAAAAAAAAAAGAGAGAGATGATAAATGGAGGGAATTATGTTAAGCAAATAAGCCATACAATTTTGACTGACAAGGCAAAGAGGAAAGTGAACATTTGTTCAGTAGTTACTAAATGCTAAGCAACTTAACTGTCCCATTTATTCTGCACAAACCTATATGGTAGATATTTTGAATTACATTCTACAAATCAGAATCCAAGGCTCAGAGAGGCTTGTAAATGACCTGTGAGACTCCCTCAATAACTAATTGTTGCCAAATCACCCTCCATCTCACCTCTTCCTTGCTGGCAGAATCTCATTTGTGTTGCTACATCACACACACCCCCTTTGCGCTTCAAAACTTAGTTTACATTCTAAGTTTAAGTCCTGATTAATTTAAGGCACTCAGGATAGAGTTCTTCCCTTGGTCAGTGATCAGTTTGGGAGTTAACATGTGACTCTGTTCTAGCTAACAGGATGACAGGGTAGGTCACTGGGAGTTGGATGTTCTAAAGAAGGTTTCAAACTACTGAGGGGACACTGGAAAAGACAGCATCTCTGGATTTGCTCTTTCCTGGATGGGTCATTTTTTGACCCAAAATGGCAAAGTGGAGAGACTGGAGAACAGGGTCTGTAATGACATCATTGAATTATGTAATGACATCACTGAATTAATGAGCCTCAAAATCACCCTACCTTTGGACTTATCAGGTCAGAAAATAATTCTCTATATTGTCCGAAGCATTTGAGTCAGGGCAGTGTTTTCAGATGATGACTTCTAAACTGATACAGTCAGGCAGCTGAAAAATGGCAAGCCCAGGTATCACCCCAGGACTGGCTCTGAAGTCTGTGTTTTCCTAGTTCAATATTTTTCATAATATGAAGTTGTTTACAAACAAAAGCTGGATGTTTCTGAGTCCTGGGGGAACCAAACATTGGCCATTGTTCCACACCACTCAACTGTCCAGTCTAGCACATTTCCCATAAATTTGTATTTAAATACAATAGATGTATTTTTATATGTGCACGTATGTGCAGTAAGATGTATACAACGAGCACAGTTTAATACTTAAGCATATTTTATTATTTGTTTAAAAGATTTTTATTTATTTATGTATGCAAGAGCTGAACTAGAAAGAGTGGTGGGGGTTAAAGGATTCACCAGAGAGAGTGGTGAGAACAGGCAGATCTACTGAAATATACTGCTGAGGGGAGCAGTGGGTGAGACAGGAGAGGTCTTCTGTGCCATGTGGGTCAACTCCCTGGCCAGGGATTGAACTTATACTGCAGTGGCTGGCAAAAGCTTGACAGTGCTGAGACTTTATTTAACCCCTGCACTACCAAGAAGGCCCTGCTTAAGTGTATTTTAACTTGTGTTTTCTTCAATAACTGTCTCTAGCATTCCATATGAATTAGACATTCCCTGAGAGCAGCAAAGGTCATATTTTATCATTTTTCAGTTCTCTTTTATTCAAAGTAATAGAAACACAAATGAACTTGAACATTTACAGGAGAAATTCTGGCTCCTGTAACCAACCACAAGAAGAATGGAGCTGGCTTCATACATGAATGGGTGCGGAAGTGACTTGTGCCTCTTACAAAATCAGGACACTATGGCTCACAAAGTTTATCCTGGACTTTATGTCTTTTGGTTCCCCTACTTGTCTAGGAAAATGACAACTGACCACTTCCCAGTCACAAGTACTCAGCTCCTGACAAATGAGAAATGAAAAAACCCCTTCAGCTTCTACAGAAGGCTGGAGAAGGCTCTTGTTGAACTTGGGTTGTGTCAAGTCACTGTAAAGTTAGGGGACTATGACTGACCCAGTCTGGGCTGTGTGTGTTCACTGCCTTGCTCAGAGGGATGGATATGTTAAAGTGAATAATTCTGGAATGAGGGCACAAGGAGTTAAAGCACAGCATTATGAAGCTGTTGGCAGCCACTGAAGCATGAATTCGATCCCTGGCCAGGGAACTAACCCACAGGGCGCAGCAGACCTCTCTTACCTCTCCCGCTGCTCCCCTCAGCAGTGTATTTCAGTAGAATTGCCTGTTCTGTTCCCAACTCTGTCTCTGGTGAATCCTCTCACACCCCACCCTAGCCCCAACCCCACCATATCTCTGGCCTACACCCCAGCTCTTGTGTGCATAAATAAAATCTTTTTTTAAAAAATCTGGAGTTAAAAAGGGAAGTACTACTCCATCTTCTTAGACCTTCTCTTCAGACTACTAGCTGTGTAATGGGTAAATATTTGTTCCTCTGAAAATACCTGGAGAGCTTATGAACACCAACTAGTCTTTCACTGGTCCCAAATGAACACACACACACACACACACAGGTACACTTCACCAAATTCTTTCCCACCTTCAGAACTCCATATGGGAACTTCATCACCGACCTTTTCATTCACACTCCCTATCCCTTTTTTAAAAAATTGAAATCACATTGCATTTTCATATTACATAAGTTTCAGATGTGATAAAATGTGAATATGCGTATCTACTACATCAAGTTCACCACTAAAAGTCCAGTTCTATCCTTTAGTATACAATTGTCCCCTTTTGCATGTTTTACCCTCCTATACTCTCTATCTTGGTGACTGCCAGATAGCAGGGTTCTTTCTCCCCTCCCCCCTCCACAGCCAGAAGAATATAACGGAGAGAAAAGTTCACACGTCAACTCACACATGTCAAAATTCCCAACTGCATGCAGCCTCGGCTTCAGCAACATGCTTTTGCCTGTCCACTTGGAGACTGAGCATTCTCACTTTGAACCACCCACCGTTCTCCAAAGCCCACTCAAACTTGTTCAATTCCTGCATGGAAAACAGAGAGGACAGTGGTACTGTGGAACTTGGATGCCCTGGGGACACCAGCTGAACATGGCAAAGCCCCAGAATTCGGGACGCAGCTCCTCTTATTGTTTCCATAGACTAGTAATTACTGTTGTGAATAGTGACACGCTAGAAACTCAAAGTGCATTGTCCAACTTCCCCATGGTCTTTATCAGTCGAGCTAATAAGGCAAAAATTTCCAGTTAAGCGTTGCTCATAGAAACCCTAAGACAATTTCCATACAAATGCTTAGAGTTGTTGAAGAGGAGCTTTGGTTTCTCTGTCCACTTTATACAAAGATCATATATAAATTTTATAATTGAAAAAATGTTATTAGTTTTGAATAAAGCATATGAACCTGATAGTGTTGGCTTCCCCTTCCCTGAAATGCCAGTATCATTTAACATGGTACCGTATCTCTGTTGGTATGAAGATCATCTTTGTTTTTTTTTTTTTTTAAAGATTTATTTATTTATGCGTACAAGCACTGGGGTACAGGCCAGAGGTGTGGGAGGTGAGAGGATTCACCACAGAGAGTGGGGAGCAGAACAGGCAGATCAACAGAAGTACACCGCTGAGGGGAGCAGCGGGCACAGCAGGAGAGGTCTGCTGCACCATGTGGGTCCCCCGCCTGGCCGGCAACAGGGATCGAACTCATGCTACAGTGGCTGTGGTTTGCTTCATAGTGCGTTGCTTAACCCACTGCGCCACCAGGGAGGCCCGAAGATCATCTTTGATATGAAAAGTGACTAAATGACTTTACTATGACTCCATGAAAAACAAACCAAATTCAAAAGAATTAGAATATTGGAGTCTCATCACCTTTCCCTTTACATACTTTCCTATTGCTATTGTAACAAGTTACTGCAAATTTAGTGATATGAACGCACACCCATTCCCTAGTGATACCAGAGGACAGAGTCCCAAATTAATGGCAACAATATAAAGTCAAGGTGTCTCAATTGTTTTCCTTTGGAGTCTTCAGAGGAAAATTTGCTTCCCTCCCTTGTCTGCCCAGCCTACTTCCCATCCATTCTTTGGCTCATGGCCTCCTCCAATTTCAAAGTCAAGAGAGCAGCAGTTTCAAATCTCTCTCTGTTTCTGTCATTGCTTGGCCTTCTCTCTGACTGACTTCTCCGTATCCCTCTTACAGCCTCTGTGGGTATCCAGGCCCTTCAGAAAATCACACTTGCAAAGTCCTTTTTATCATGAAAGCTTAGATTTTCACAGATTCTTGGGGATCATCCTATTACACCCTTTGAACCTTGTTTAGGTTCAAATTTCTGTTAAAATTTTGTTGCAAGATATACAAAGAACTCACAGGACACAACAAAAACAAAATAAACGATCCAGTAAAAAAATGGGCAGAACTTAAAAGACACTTCTCCAAAGAGGAAATGTAAATGGCCAACAGGCATATAAAAAAAATCCCTTATAATTAGAGAAATATAAATTGAAACCACAATAAGATAGCACTTTATACCAGTAAGAATGGCATTAAAAAACTAGCAACAACAAATGTTGGCGAGGATGTGGAGAACTCTCCTACACTGCTGATGGGAATGCAAACTGGTCCAACCACTATGGAAAGCTGTATGGAGGCTCCTCAAACTACTAAAAATGGAATTACCATAAGACCCAACAATTCCACTCCTAGGGATCTACCCAAAGAACACAAAAACATTAATTCAAAAGGATACCTGCCTCCCTATGTTTATTGCAGCACTATTTATAATAGGTAAAACTTGGAAACAACCCAAATGCCCAAAAATAGATAACTGGATCAAGAAGATGTAGTATATATACACAGTAGAATACTACTCAGCAATGACAAAGAGAAACTAATGCCATTTGTGGCAACATGGCAATACTAGGAAGGGATTATGCTCAGTGAAATAAGTCAGAAGGGAAAAGAAAAATATCAGATGGTTTCACTTATAGGAGGAATATAGAGGAACAAAATAAGGGATCAGGGAAAAAAATTAAAAACACAATACAAAAAAAACAAAAACAGACAACTATAAATCAGAGACTTTCTGCTGGGGAGGGGGAGAGAGAAGGGTCTAAAGGAGGGTGGGAATAAAGGGACTATGGTGATGGGGCACTGGTAAATTGGTGGTGGAAATTCTATGGGGACTACATCTAAGAAAGCAAACATTGTAAAAAAATGAAAAATGAAGTAAAATATAAATAATTTTTAAAAATAAATAAAATTTTGCTGCCTGAAAAAATCCATTAGTAAGTTGAAAAAAAAAATCAAGGAAAAACATATATACAATGAAATACACATACCCTCAGCGCATCTGGAGACAGATATACCTGTGAAAGCATAACCAGAATCCACAAACTATAGAACTTTTGTATCACCTCTGAAATTTTTCACGTCCTCTCTAGTCAATAAGCTCTACCTTAGTAACCTCTGTTCCTATGTCTACTACCACAGATTGGTTTTGCCAATTTTTGAATGTACAAACTTATGAACTTTTTTTGTAGTTAGCTTCTTTTGCTCAGTACATCTCAGAGCTCTATCTGTATTGTTATAAGCAGCATTCCTACTCCTTTTTTTCAACCGTATAGAAAATTCATGAGGGCCTCCCTGGTGGCGCAGTGGGTTAAGCAACGCACTATGAAGCAAACAGCAGCCACTGCAGCATGAGTTCGATCCCTGCTGCCGGCCAGGGAGGGGACCCACATGGTGAGGCAGACCTCTCCTGCCTTGCCCGCGTCTCCCCTCAGCAGTGTACTTCTGTTGATCTGCCGGTTCTGCTCCCTGCTCTCTGTGGTGAATCCTCTCACCCCCCACACCTCTGGCCTGTACCCCAGTGCTTGTATGCATAAATAAATAAATCTTAAAAAAAAAAAAAGAAAATTCATGAATATCTAGCTATTTATCCATTCTACTGTTGATGGACATTTGACTTGTTTCCATTTGGGATTAAATCTGCTAGGAACATATTTGTGAATATTTTTAAAATATTTTAATGGGGAGTTAAGAAAACAACAACAACACAACGACATATTCTCAGTCTTTGTGGAAGACTTTGGAATTTGTTTCCTTTGTTAAGATTTGGATCAAATAAGCCCCCTCCCCCTACAAAAATTTGGTCTTCCCCCACCCCAGTAGGTACTGTCATTTTGGTCTCTGTACTCACATGCCCACATTTGATGTTCCTCATCTTCTCACCTAGAAAAGACAATAACAATGACCAATTTGGGGTGGTGCTTTCAGAAAAAAAAATTTGTATGTACTTACATGTAGGCATATATATTCTGAATTTTATTTAAACAAAAGGAATTACACTCTGCAAAGTGTTTTGCAGTTCTTTTCACATACTAATATACATGTTTTTTGATATTAGCATAATGCATCAGTTTTTAAGTGTTATATGGTATAATAGAAAATGCCTCAGTAAATAAATTTGTGTATTTTGGTAGGTGAGTTTAAAACATACCCACAGGATTGCTAGCAATAATATTATATATTTAATGATGTTTACTTTTTAGTTTTGATAAATATTGCTAAGTTGTTATCCAAAAACTTGTGCTGTTTTAAACTCTTATCAAAGGGGCATGAGAGTGCCCGTTTCCCATCACCAAGTCAACCTTGTGTGTCATCAAACTATAGTATTTGCTAATCAGCTAGGGGAATAAATAATGACATGATTTGTATTCTTGTGAGACTTAGGTTCCTTTTATAATACTCCTGTAAACTCCTCTGTTAAAAATTTTGCCCATATGAAGCTACCTAATGGGTTTCCTATTTATGAAAGCTAGTTGTTTTTTTTTTGTTTTTGTTTTTTTGTTGTTGTTGTTTATTTTTGTCTTGGAAAGAAAAAGTTTATTTAGGAAAAAAAAGAGTTAAGGAATAAAGACTCCCAGGTAGATGGTACCTGGGAAAGGCAAAGAGACTAAAGCTAGTTTTAAGATGTGCTTAAACACCTATACATTAGTAAAGAGTTTGAAACTTGAGAAAAGTCTCCATATGATGAAGTTTGGGCTGCGTTGCCTTCTTTTTTTATTGCTTTTAATTTTACATAATTAAAATATTTTGGTCACATAAAGCTCATTTTATTTTTTTTTTTTTAACACAGACTCATTTTTCTGTTAGTCACTGTCAACAATTACTTTTCATCTTTTCTTTCTTCTCTTGTCTGGCTTAAATTTTTTCTTCCTCAACCCACATCTAACAATGAGTAATAAATAAAGCATTTCCCTTCATCAAGCAGTTTCATTCATGATAGGGCTCTGAGAAATTAATCAGTGTTCTATAGTAATAGAAGGTAGGACTTTCAAAGCCCTTAGGTTTCTTTTTAAATTAAAAAAAAAAATTTAAGGGCTGAAAACACTGTATCGGCCTAGCCTTTTCCCTATTTAAGAAAACTCACTTAACAGCCTCCTTGGTGCTTTAGGCATTCAGCTTTCTTCAGGCTGATAACGGATGTAAAGCCTGAAATGGGTTTCAGATCCAACCCTTATAAGACATCTGAGGTTTGGCCTTTGGTTTTAAAATAGGAAGGTATAAGGAGAATCTAAACATTTTAGACTTTTTTAAGAAGCAGAGCTATTTCCCCCTTGAATGCTGTGGGTCTGTGAGTAGGTAAGGGTCTTTTAATTACTAGTTTCTTTACCATTTTCTGGAAATGAGAATTTTCTGGTTTAGCTTTCTTAGAATTCAGTATGAGGAAATTGGTGCTTCATAAGAATAAAGCACAGGGCCTCCCTGGTGGTGCAGTGGGTTAAGCAATGCACTATGAAGCAAACCGCAGCCACTGCAGCACGAGTTCAATCCCTGCTGCCGGCCAGGGAGGGGACCCACATGGTGTGGCAGACCTCTCCTGCTGTGCCCGCTGCTGCCCTCAGCAATGTACTTCTGTTGATCTTACTGTTCTGCCTCCAGCTCTCTGTGGTGAATCCTCTCACCCCCCCAACACCTCTGGCCTGTACCCCAGTGCTTGTATGCATAAATAAATAAATCTTTAAAAAAAAAAGAATAAAGCACAGATGTAGCTCTAAGAATGTTTATCTCAGCACGGTTTATATGTGAAGTAATCTAAACATCCAGGGCTCCACGGGTGGTACAGAGGGTTAAGTCTCAGTATTATGAAGCTATCTGCAGCCACTGCAGCAAGAGTTTGATTTCTGACCAGGATGCTGACCCACATGGCGCAGCAGACCTCTCCTGTCTCACCCGCTGCTCCCCTCAGCAATGCATTTCAGTCAATCTGCCTGTTCTGCTTCCCGCTCTATCTATGGTGAATCCTCTCACTCCCTGCAACTCTGGCCTGTACCCCATTTCTTGTATACATAAATAAATAAATCTTTTTTAAAAACCCTAAACATCCAAATGGAGGGGAAGAGCTAAAAAAAAAATCACTTTTATTATGAAATATTCAGCAATCATTAATTGGATGGTGTAGATCATGGTTTTCAAAATGTGTTTTCCAGACCAATATCACCAACTTCAGCATGTTAGAAATGTAAATTCTTGCCCCTCCTCCAATAACTATTGAAATAAAGACTGAGTGATTGGAGACCTCAACCCATGTTGTCTGAAGATCTTCAGCTTGGTTAATCAAGTTCTTCCTAGGTGTGTTCATTTGAGAAGCAATGGAATAGCCATTTATTGACATGAAGAGAAGTCCACCTATTTTTAAATCCAAAAATATTTACAAAAGATTATATGTAATATGATCCTAGTTTTTGAAACATTCATATCCACCTGCAAATATACAAAAACAGTGGCTATACCAATTGGGGAGGTTACACATTTCACTTTTAAAAACATTTTCAAACCCTTCTACAGTGAATACAAATTAGTTATATAATTTTAAGCAAGAGTAAAATAAACACTGTCCATTTGGAAAGATTTGCAGATAAGGACCCCTCTGTGCCTCTCTGAGTTTTGAGGAATCTCCTTATTACTTCTGCACCAACTAACTGGCACAGGGAGAGCATCTTTCTCTTCTAATCCTTTCTGGCAGAATGAAAAAAATCGCTTCTCTTCATTTCCCTTAGCTTAGTTGGAATTTTCAAAAACACCCTGCCAAACATGTTACGAGATAACTGAGGATGAATACACCGGAAAGTATGCCAGAGTATGGTTCAGCTCCTACGCAACTACCTGCTTCTTTTTCCATTTTGTATTTGGCATGACTCTTGATGTAGCCTCATTATCAGGACCAGATCTCTCCATAAACATCTTCCCCTCTAGATTTCTTCTGGAGCTATAGTCCCAGCTCATCTGAAGACTATGCTACCTCCCAGTTGCTGGTGGGATGTGCGTCAGACATGATAGATGCACTTATTCTTCATGCACTTATTACTCTTTAAGCAGCCTGAGCTTGTGTCTGCTGAAACACGCAATCCCTTGTAGGAGGTGTGATATGGTCTCCCATCAGATGCAAAACCCAGGAGTGCAAAAATGTAACTTTAATTTGAGGTAAGTCATCATGGCTTCCACTTCTATGTGGAATGTTTAATTTTGTTGTATCTGCTCATAAACTTCTTAATTCAATAAATTGCCCAAGCAGTTGATTATTATTATTATATATATTTTTTTCAGAGTAGATGGCTATCCCATTAGTGGCATTCCTTCTTCTGGGTTTTTTTTTCCTTCCTCTCAATTGATTCTAAATTCCTGAGGTTTTATGCCAACCTTGAGAATGAGGGAGGAGTCACCTAGCTTCTGGGTCTTAGTCTTTTGTCGTCTCTGGCTTTTGGGTCCTGCTGTTTTCCTCGGCACCAGTGTGGTAGCAGTGTGTTCAGTGTTGGCAGATCTGCACTGGGGTCCGTGAGAGGGCACCACATATACAGGCTGTGATTTACCTTTTCTTTCTACATTGTATGCTGATATCTTGTGTCTATTTGTTAGATTAAACCAAACTTAAGCTTGAAATACAAAATTGAGGGATGATCAGCTACGATGAAATCAGTGGTGTTTTCATCAAAACTGCACTTTGCTGCTCAGCATAGTGAAGCTCTAAAGTGAAATGTTATTGAAGAAGTATGCTAGTCTGCTGGTAAACTTAAGGTGATGATCTCAGTAACCACTTTTATTGATGATATTAAAGTATTCAAAATACGAGAACTGGCTAGTAATATTTTAAAGAGACTCATTTATTTTGTATAACAGGATATGAGAATTTAGGGAAACCTAACATTTGACTTGCTCCATAAATTCCTTCACCCGCACTACTGGCCTAGGAGGATTTCTGAGTGATGCTACTTAGAAGGCATGGACTTTTGATGCCCGCCTGTGACTCTTTCATGCAGTGTGTGATAGGATCACCTAACTGGACACAGAGCTAGAATCGCATTGAGCTAAACAGGAGAGCACCAACTCTTTGAGGTAAGTATGTGTGTAACAATCATCCTTATGGGTGGAATTCGGTCTGCAATTGCTTTCCCTCTAGCCTGATAGTGAGGTCGTAAAGGTGGAAGCTAAATCTTACTCCCTTGAACTTCTTTAGCAGGTACTATTTTCCAGCAAAACAACCTAAAAATTGGATATTAGTAATTCAGTGTAGGTCTGGTCACAACAAACTGTGTCCTCAATTCCCAGTAAAGAAGGAGAAACGCTTTTGGTGTGTGTCCTTCGGGTTGGGTCAGTGCCGCTGGTGAGGTCTTTTGCCTCTTTCATGTACCAGTCAGTATAATATAATCTCCCCCCATGCTGCTCCTGAACCGCAGGGGATCTTAGGGAGAGGGAGGGCTTTCTGTGCTTTTTGTGGCACAAAAAAAATGAATGCAGGGAAAGCCTGGGAAAATTTCAAGATGTTGGCTGAGATCCCACAGCTCTGTAGATGGGGTTCGCCCAGCCAGAGTGAGCGTTATCACTGTTAATGTACCTGAAGACATTAGGGTAATATTTTCTTAGACCTTGAGTCATTGTATTTAGTAACCACCTGAGGACTTTCGTGGACCTAAAAAATATTTAAAATTATATTTTGCAACTACCTCTAATTTAGGTTGGATTTGTTATATTTGTTTCTTCTGATTAAAAAAATAAAAATTAAATCATTTTGTGAATTCTACCATTATCGTGGGCCTCAGGCACTTTGCCTACTGTGACTCATGGCAATGTGTCCCTGGTAATAACTATTCTCTGTTTTTTCCAGTGGCTTCTCTCCTCATGTCTCACTGATGGTCCCTCCTGACTATTTTATTGATTTCCATCCAAAATGGCCTTTTATACTGAGACTGGAAAATTGCCTATGAACCGGCCATGTTTAATCATTTGCCAGATATTCCAATTAAAAAAGCCCTCACATTTAATAGGTTATCTCCTTGTTGTTTCTAAAATGGATTTTCCACTTTGAAAAAAAATATCAATTATGCCCTTAAGCAGGAAGTACATGCACATCAACCCTAAAAACTTCAAATTGTTTTTGCTAAATCCCAAATCCAGGTTGTTTGTGTGGGTTCTGGAACCAGGGAGTTCATGGGCTCTGATATTTAGAAAACACAGAGCCAACTGAGTTAACATACTTAACCTTCCTGCCAAGCCACAATTAAGTCACCCTTCTTACTAGTTACTTGATAGGAAAGTGATATCATGAAGTTTGTTCTCAGATAACAAAGCAAAACAAAAACCCATTATGTTTTCATAAAAGACTTATTTCCTTAGATTTGTAGAGTTGTCCTCTGCTGTCTCTGTGTAGCTTACATTCTACAAGAAAGAAGAGTGATTAGATTTTTCTTTTAAAGATTTATTTATTTATGCATACAAGAACTGGGGTGTAGGGCAGAGGCACAGGGGAGGTAGTGAGAGGATTCACCAGAGAGAAGGGAGCAGAACAAGTGGATCTACTGAAATATACTTCTGAGGGGAGCAGAGGATGAGACAAGAGAGGTCCGCTGCACCCTGTGGCTTAACTCCCTAACTGGGAATCGAACTCATGTCACGGTGGCTGTACTTGACAGAGCTGGGACTTCAGCCCCTGTGCCACCAGGGATGCCCAATGACTTGATTTTTTATGAGAGGAAACATCTTCCATCCCCAACCTTCATCCGACTGAAGAAAACCTAGTGTGGAAGACTGTTTTTATAATCAGCTGGAATATGAGCCAGCAGGAAATCAGTATGTGACATAAGAAAATGCTATGTAGAAAGTTGGATCTGAGTATATATGAATCTACCAAGAACTTTCAAACACATCAACATCACTTTCTAGGGTTAAAGTATTAGTTAAGGACAGAGTGGAAGTCATTTCGCCCTAAAGGTCTCTGGTTGCATTTCTTACAAATTATTTGTAAGTTGCTCCAACTACCTCAAACTTTTTTTCTTCTTCAGAAAAAAGAAATACTGCTGAAATTATTTATTTTAATCTTTTAATTTGGGGGTTACATTTTTGCTCCTCTATCTATGTATGCGTTCTATTTAGCCACCACCAAACTACCCATACCAATGCCTCATCTAACTCTCTCCCCCAGACCCTCCTCTCTCTTCACTGTTTCTTCTGGGAAGTAAAACATTCTTGCACTATCAAGATTTCACCTCAAACTTTCTATTATTCCTTAAGCATAAGAATGTTTTACTTCAACTGAGCAGTGCACAGTCATGCTTCTACCTGAAAAGTGCCCTCTTCTTGACACTGCCTCCCCTGATTACCTCCTCACTCTTCCAGACACAGCACAGATGCCTCTGCAGCCTCTGTGATCCTAGAGCGTTCACACTTTTATTGGGTACTTACCATGGAAGAGATATCTGTTTATAAATTTGTCTCTCTCCCATCTCCACTCAAGAAAGTGGATAGAATTGCTTTATATATTTTTGTATTTTGAATACCTGACACAATATGCAACATGTAGCAGGTGTTCAATAAACAGACCAAGTAGATGAGTTAAAGAACATTTCCTGATTGTTCAGTTTCAAGGCGCACAAATCAAAAAAAAGGAATAGCACAGATGGAAACAGTGTACCAGGGGTTAAATCTCAGACTCTCAGATCAGAGGAACAGGGTTTGAATGTAAACGATGTCACTTATTAGCTGAGTGAATAACTAACTCTGCTCTTTTTTCTCTTCTTTAAAATGGAGTTGTAGTAGAACTTAGTTATACTTAGCTTCTAATAATATAATGTTCTTAGAACTTATGTCATTAGATATAAGATAACGTCATTAGACATAAGTTCTAAAATAGCTTCTAATGATATAAGATAAAGCATATAGTGACCTCCATACCTGACCCTTTGCCAGTGCTCGATGAGTTTCCACAATGGGGTGATGGAGAAGAAGATGACAATGGTTACGGATATCCTGGCTGTCACAGGCCCACAACCTGGGGGACACATGACACAGGACAGAATTGAGAAAGTATGCAAAACAAAGGCACCTAGCCAAGCCAAAAAAGCCCCCAGAATTCTGATTGTAGAACTAAGGATCCCAGAGGGGATGAAAGAGGGCAGGAATGAAGGGCTGAGGGTGCCCCACGGACCATTGTGGAGCATGACAGGTGCTTGGCATATGGATGTGGTAACATGCATCTGAATCTATCCGGTGTTACCTCAATAAAAAAAAAAAAAAAGAATTGAGAAAGTGTGGCAGTACTTAGGAATTTTCTCCATAGGAAGCACAGAGAGATAAAGAGAGAAAACAGACACATAGCTGGCATTCCTGAAGATGAGAAAAGAACAAAATAGAACAGAAAAAAATACTTAAAGATGGAAAACAAGAGCTCACTTGAAATAATGAAAGAATTTAGTCTGTATATATAGTGTAGTACTGTATAGTGCATCTCATCCTCAGAAAGAAACTAAGAAAAGAAAAGAACATTAAGAGATTCTCACGGGTCTCAAAGCAGGAAAACAAGATGGCCGAGAGGGGACAGTTTGTGCCTGCTTATGCTGGCCAGCAATGCCCAGTGCCAGAAATCGGCAATGTTTACTGTGTTCTCACTGGAGCCTGACTCCCAGCTGCTCAAGGCAGGAAACAAGAACTTAGGCATCATTCCTGTTGTGACAACCTGTTTGTTTTCTGGGGAAGAAGGGTTTCCTGGAACACAGGGTTTTCAAAGCTGATACCTGCTTGTTCCAGATAAACCAGGATCTTAGTCTCTGTGTGTGATCTTAGTCCCAGCACTCAAGGACCTTTCATGGAGAACACTTAACTTGGGGGTGAGTTGGAGGATTGCAGTGCCAGCAAGGCACAGAGTAGGTTCTCCATGATTCCAGCAGATGGATAAAGGAGTTCTGGAGCCCTCGGTGGCTTTTTTCAGGCTGTTATTATTAGAGGTGTCCAGGTACACGGCAGGGAGGTGGGCCAGGAGGCTAGGAGGCCTGCCAGCCTCCTAGCGAATCTCACTCTCTCTCTGGACAATTGCTCTCTCTCTCCTGTTTTCTCTGCTGGCATCCTCATGACACCACCCTCATACACCCGTGTCTCGGCCCAGATGCACCCACTTGCACATGCCCATACCCTGCTTGACGTAGGCATGCGTGCAGGACCGCAGGTGTCTATTGGCAAACCAATGGTGGGAGGGCGGAAAAGCCTGATAACTTTTCACTAACTCTACAGGGCAGAATAATGTTTGTTAAAATCCAGCCAGGCAAGGGAAGGATCAAAATTAAGAGGTCAGAAATACAGAAAGAAGTCTTGGTGTAAGCAATTATATGAAGCATTGATTATTTTTATGTATACAATTATATTGAAGCAACCATGGAAGTTATAATTCAACACACAATGTAAATTTTATAAACCTTAACAATATAAAACTAACAATAATATAAATAACAATATTGGGCACAGCCGAGAGGAAGGAGTCAGGAGGTTGTATATTGTGCTAATTTCTTTATCTTTCATAATAGGAAGTAGAACTCGTCTAAAGCCAAATAAGTAGGAAATGAGCCCATAGTTACCACAACTTAAATGCCTTTACATCATAGTTTTACTGAACGTTCGAGGGCTCTTTTGGGCATAAGGATACCTTATTTTTAAGGAACCCTTTATTTGAAGTTGCACTTTAATTCCTTTTTCTCTTTTCAAGGAAATATTAAATTATAAACTTTTACCTTAAAAATAGTGTTTGTCACATATGCTTTTTTTCTCTTATCTGTACCTATATTTATCTAGCCTTGTAGAAGCCTTTAGAATGGCAGTTACTGATCACTGAGATTGCGTGTTCCTGTATGTTTGCATCTTGGATGAGGTGAGATAAAAATTCTTCTTTGTTCCCTTTCTGTATTTTTAAATTTAAAAAGCACTATGGCAGTTAATTTTGTCAACTTGGTTAGGCCATGGTACTCAGGTCAAATATAGATAGTTCCATGAAAGTATCTTTTTTAGATAAAATTAAAATTTAGCTCATAGACTTGGAGTAAAGCGGATTACCTTCCATCATGTGGTGACCCTCATCCAGTCAGTTGGAGCCCTTCAGGAGACAAAGACTGACATCCCCTTAGTAGGGAGGAATTCTGTCAGCATATTGCAAAGGCCTCTGAACTCAATCTGCAACTCTTTTTTGGGTCTCTAGCCTACCCATCTATCCTGCAGATTTTGGATGTGTTAGCCTCCTCAGTTGCATGAGTCAATTCTAAAAATAATCTGTCTCTTGATCATGCATAAACAGCCTGTTGATCTATTTCTGTTCCTCTGGAGAATCCTAATACAAGCCCACATGTATAGATTTCTATAAAAGTAATGATACCATTATTCCTTTCATAAAGAATTGAGAATAGTTCATATGTGAAAACAGAAATTGAGAAATTTAGGACAATGTCCAAGGGGACTACTTCCTTAGACACCTTTCACCAATCATTAGTGGTGGAATTGAGACCAAAATGACCAAATGAGTGACTCAAGAGCCAACTTATGGGCAGAAACAATAAATGCTTGGAGAATATAGAATATTATATGAATAGGTCTTGATGACATTGTAGAATTAGTAGAATGGAGAGAACTGGTGAAAAATATTTTACCAATACCTGAGAATGAGTAAACTGTTTCATGAATTTGGGTACTTTATGCCATTAAATTACATTTTAAACTCTGCTTAAGTACACTTGAGTTTAAAAAGATAAGTCTTATTTATATTTCATCTATTTTAACAAAATAGTAAAGGGGGGGAGGGAAAAGGACAGAAGGGAAGGATGCCAGACTGATAACTGTAGAACTAAAAGCAAGGGTGGAAAGCTTTTTGAAATAGTTCAATAGTCAATGTGGGGGCCCTCCCTGGTGACACAAGGGGTTAAGGTGCAGCTCTATGAAACTACCCACAACCACTGCAGCATGAGTTCGATCCCCGCCAGCCCAGGGAGGTGACCAACAGGGCACAGCAGACCTCTCCTGCCTCGCCTGCTGCTCCTCTCAGCAGTGTTTTTTAGTCAGTCTGCCTGTTCAGCTTCCCACTCTGTCTCTGGTGAGTCCTCTCGCCCTCCTCCCCCCACACCTCTGGCCTGTACCCCAGTTCTTGTATGCATAAATAAATCAATCTTTCAAATAAAAAAGTCAGCGTGCTACCTGGACAACCTAGTTCTGTGTTTGGCCTGATGGAAGCCCCGGCAGGGCTGTCTGATTTAACCTTCTTCATAAACATCTCTGGATTTGAACCTCACCAGTTTGCTCCCAGGAGCTGCCAAGTCAGCAGCATAATCTATCTGGAACTGTGTTCACTTATCCATTAAAAATTGAGACAAAATAAAAACAGCCCAGACTTGGGTTCCGTAAGTCAGAACTGGCTCTGCAAACTTCACAAGGCTAGAGAAAGTTTCTCAGCCTCAACACTATAAACATTTGGGGCTGGTTAACTTTTTGTCACAAGGGACTGTTCTCTGCATTATGGGATGTTGAGCAACATCCTTGGTCTCGACTGGCTCAGTGCCAGCACCCACTGTGCTGTGACAGTGACAATCAAAAATGTCTCTAGACTTTGCCAACTGTCCCTTGAGGGCTGAAACTCCCTCTGACGACCACGGAACTAGGATAAAGTAGTCTGTTGCCCCTATCATTGTCAAAAAGAATACTTTTTAAATAAACACTTATAAAAACTGCTGTTTCCATACAGATGTCTCTCACTTTTTGGAAGTTTGAATCTTATCACTTTATTTTTATGAGTTATACTAATACCTGTTTTTAATGACCAAAAGAAATACAAAGAGAGCTTTCACTTTTATGACAAAATAAAAATTCAGCACCTGTTCTGCAACAATGTCATAGAGGCATCCTGTTCTCAGAGTACAGAGTGACAGAGCACAGAGTGACATCCCGCCCCGGAACTGCTTCACACAGATTGTCTATTAATCATAGCTTTCCGTGTCTATAAGTTAGTGTATCACAGCTTTTTCTACTCTACAATAAATTAATATGTTACTTGAATAAGTTTAGCTTCATGTATTATTTGATATTTGTTGTTGTTCTGGAGATGTTCAAAATATCCTATTCATAAGTTAGTGGTAATTGTTGCTTCACTGTATCATTTTGGCTTATGAAATATTTCATAAGAATGCTCTGATCTGGGGGGCCTCCCTGGTGGCACAAGGGGTTAAGTCTCAGCACTATGAAGCTATTGGTAGCCACTGCAGCACAAGTTGGATCCCAGGCCAAGGAGCTAACCACAGGGTGCAGCAGAACTCTCCTGTCTTGCCAGCTGCTCCTCTCAGCAGTGTGTATCAGTAGATCCCCCTGTTTTGTGGCTCCCCACTCTGTCTCTTGTGAGTCCTCTCACCACCCACACCTCTGGCCTGTACCCCAGTTCTTGTATGCATAAATAAATAAATAAATAAATAAATCTTTAAAAAAAATAAGAACGCTTTGATTTTGGGCACTTACACCCAATTGTCCTCAGTCTCAGCCTCAGAGCCACCATGGCCGTAATGCGGAGCACTGCTTTTGGCCGGCCTCTCCACACTTCGGTGGCAGCTGCCTTCCGGACCCCAGGCCACAGCTGCCACTGTTCAGTCAGTTCTCTGCTACTCCCGTGGTCACATGAGACAAATGAGGAGTTTGATGCTTGCTGCGTGAGTTACTTCAGCAAACCAGGTATTGATGCCTGGGAATGGCATATAGAAATGGTTTTGCTCTGGTTCCAGAACCCAAAATCACTGATACTGCTTTGCAGGCCTACAGATGGTTTCACCAGTGCAGCTCACATGCCAGAAACTAAGGAAAAAGGAGTACCGCATAAGGAAATCTACCCCTAGGTCATCCCAAATTTAGAGCAACTTGAAATGAACTAGGAATTTCCAGAGGAACTGGGCCTTGATAAAGTGTAAGTCCCATGGGTGGACGTCCAAGAATTTATTGTTACTGCTATTTCATGTGAACAGTCACCAGGAAATGCTGATGATAACAGACTACCTTATTTGAATTCCAAGCCATATAGTAGTGATTTGAACTTTAATACAAGGGAAATTGTATTTGAAATGAAAAAAAAAAAAAAAAGAAAAAAAGAATGTTCTGATTTTGGATAGTGGCTGAAACCCGTATTTCCTAAATCAAGATGGATGCCTCAAAATGTCTTCACTTCAGCCTGGCCACTCCTATTATGGGTCAGTATATCAAAATTGCCTTCTCTCCTTTTCCTCCAGACCCCCTTGCCTTCATGATTCTTGCCTTACTCAATTGAAATGTTACTTCCTGGGGCATTTTTTTGGACATTCAGTTGATTTCCATACTCCTGCTATGTATTCCTGTTACACTCTACTTGGTGATTTATAATGCTGTCACATTTGGAATTGTCTGCTCAACATCTGTCTTCCCTACTTGACTGAAACCTCAATAAGAACAGGCTCCCTGCTGGTGTTGATTGTCATATCTCATAGGTCTGATACTAAATATATGCCAAGACATATTTTGAAATTCATTTTTTCTTTGGTTCCAAAATTATTCAAACTTAAGGTCATGTGTGACATTGTTCTTTTTTACTAGGATGAATGTACTGGTGAAAAGGAGATAAGAAGGTACATGAATTACTTGTAAAAGGAAATAGGTAACATTGGGTCACCTCCTTCCACTTTGTGTGCTAATGTCAATATACGTTTCACTGGCTTGTCATTTCAAAAGGCAGATAATCTTTTATAGATAGGTAAGTAAACACATTTGAAAATTTTTATTTACTCATTCATTTTCCAAATGGTGTTTATTGAAGTAAAGTAGGCTTACATTGTTGTATCTGCTCCATAAGTTGAGAGGGTGTATCTATGAAAGTGCATTTATTTTTTCCTTTTAGAAATGGTACTACAAAAATACATCTTGAGTGTAGTTTCAAGTCAATCAAAATGTTCAAAGGAATCCTAAACTCTTACTTTATTTTTAATGATGGGCATAATGTTTGAAACAAAGTTATTGAGATCTTCTTTATAGGGCACTTTGGGCTACAAATAGAAAATTAATTCAAAATGGCTTAAACAGAATGAAATTATTATTTTATCTAATAAGGTTCAAAGATGGGTTGATTCATGTTTGGATAACCAGTGAGTTCTGTAACATCTTTACCCAAATTCTTTCACATTTTCTGTTTTGCCACCTGCACATATTATTTTTGTCTTCACTCTTGCTCACTTGTGGTCACAAAATGGCCATCTTCCAAGAGTCACATCTAGTGTATCACAGAGCACGCCTCCTCACTCAGGTACAGTGGGTGGGTATCCTTTTATAGTTTGAACAGAGGCTTGGTATGTCTCAACTCATAAATATATTTATTTGCTTATTTGTCAGTTTAAGAAATGACAAATTCTGGGGTGTAACCATGGGAGCCAGGGACTGAAATAATACAGATGTCAGCGATCTTTAGCATCTAAAATGGCAAGAAACTTAGCAATGAAGCTATTGGGTGGATTATCTATATAGGGTCATGGTAGAATTTGGAGCAGAGTGTAAGACGTGGGGTCTCAGATTATTTCCAGGTGGCATGCACCTCAAAAGAAGGAGTATCTATGAGAGAGGAATCTGCATGGTCTACAAAAGCAAGAAAAACCTTTTTTGCAGCAGCTGCTGCTGCTATTGCTGCCCAACCTCAAGTTGGATTTGGGAAAAGTGTTCCTTCTATTCTGTAGCTCAGGGCTTGCACATGTGATATGTCTTCATGAGAAAGTCATTTTGCAGGTAAAAGAAGTAGCAAGTCTCCTTTGAAGATGCTGAGACTATTGGAGAGATTCCTCATCAAAAAAACAAAAACCAAGGGCTTCAGGTATCACAGAAGAGCCATTTGGAAGAAAGTACCTTGAGGGAATGGCTGAGAGGCTGTGAAAGAGAGGTTGAAGCCAGAGCCTGCCATTTGAGTCAACTGGACAACTGAACATGAGGCCTGAGGAAATCATCTGAGTTGTCAATTATTCTTTTTTGAATTATTCAATCAATTTAAAAAAAAAGTAAACCACCATATTTTATATCCCTTTCACACTTAATCTTACGCCACCCACTTCATCTCTGGTAACCTCATTTTGGTTTTCAGTGTCTTTCAGTTTTTGTTTTGTCCATTTATCTGCTTAATTTCCTTATATTGTGCATATAGGTCAAACCATTCAGTTTTTGTCTTGAGCTTTCTGACTAATTTTGTTTCATATAATCTCTCGAGTTCCTTCTATTTTGCTGCAAATGGCATGATTTTGTTTCCTTTTCTCACCTTTCCAATATTCCACTTTGTAGCTATTCCACATTTTCTTTATCCACTCATCTATCAGTGGACACTTAAGTTGATTTTGGATGCAATTTTGAATGGGAATATTTTCTTAATTTCGTTATTCTTGCTTATTATTTTCCTTTTGGAACACTACAGATTTTCGTGCATTAATTTTAATTTTGTAAACTGCCACTTCCCTCACTTATTGTGTCTAATAGTTTTTGTGTGTGTGTGGTAGAATTGTTAGGATTACATATATGTACATAGTATATCATTTTTTTATTTCAATAAGCAAAGTTAGGAATGATGCTTTAAATTCTTCTTTGGGTAAGTTAATTAGTTCATGAGATTTAATTATTTTGTGGGTTTTCCCCCTTAACATTTGAGGCATATTCCTTTGTCTCTTCATTTTTATTTATTATTGGCTGAACTAAATAGCTTTCTTTCTTTAACTTGCCATACTGACTTTAAGACTACAGTTTGCAGGATATAATTCTAGGCATTTGCTTCGAATCTGTTGCTTTATAGACTGATGCTTATGCTCCAGTTGGGGAGTTGGGGTGCCAGTGGAGGGTAGGTGCTGGGGCAGCAGAGACCCAAGAAGGTGCCATTAGTGAGAAACAGCTCAAGTCTCCTGCTGGGATGCAAATACCTGAGCTGAGGTAGGGATCTGGGGTGACCTCCCCCTTAGGCCAGTTTCTCCATCAGTGCTTCTCTAATTATCTCAGACTAACAATGACTCTTTCAGCTATGGTTCAACTCTGGTTTACAAATTCTGTGACCTGTAGTTTTTCCCAGCTATGCTTGCTGGAGTAAGCTAATCTGGAAACTGCATATTTGTGAGTCCTAGAGCAATTTGGGGTCAATTAGGTAACTTCAGGGACAGTGGAGGCAGGGACTTTGGAGAGTTAAAACAGCTTCTGAGATAAGGACAGAGAAATCCATGTGGGCTAATGAAGACAGTAAATTTTAAGGACCCTTGTGTAACAGGGTGGTCCCCAGGAAAGGGGGAAGTTCCAGAATCCCGGTTCCACCCTAAGTGGGTGGAGCTGAGCAGGGAAAGAAGATTCTACAGAGAAGAGGACAGAAGAAAGGGAGGAAGAAGGAAGCAAGATGGAGAGCAGCAAGACCTGGAGCAGAGCGACATGTGAAGAAACTGTGCTTGCTTTTTGGTCTTGGACTGGTTGGGACAGATGTGGGTGAGAGACCCGTGGGGAGGTTAACAATGGCAGCTTTCATCTTGATTTTGATTTTGCTCTTTTCCTCCCAGATTTGTCTGACTCTTTCTGACCTCTTTTCTATGGGTCTCTACTGAAAGGCCCTTTGGACGTGTGGCAGGCTTTTGGGCCTTGCTTTGGGCCAATCCTATTTGGCTGGACTTTTATCCTCAAGGAGATGGGTAACTTTGGATGCTTAACTTAGTAACTATGTCCTTTGTCCTTTCTGTATTGTTCCCCAATTGTATTAAAGTTCCTTTCCATTAAAGGCCTTATATGTTTGTCTTGATGCAGCGGATGGCAGAACCCATCAGAGAGGGCAGGTTTGGGGGTTCTGGGGTGCTTCTCTCCCTGCCCTGTAACACTTGGACAGGGGCAGTGAAGGAAAAACTAAGATTTAGAGCTGTAAAGCTGGACACAGCAGCCCAGGGAAGTGAGAGAGCCCATCACAAAGAGGATGACAAGCTTTTAGAACAGAGAAAAAAGATTCAAATAGCTCCTAGACAGACCCATTGGCTATCTCTTGTCCTTCCTTGGCATCACTACCTTGGAGTTTTTGCTTTTATTCTTTTCCCCTAAGTAAACTGTCTTTACTCTCTAAAGATGTGCTTCTCCCCACTTAGTTCTCTGGTGATTTGTCTACAAATTCCTTTTTACAGGTTTATGGGACAAGACCGCGTGGCGGTTCAAGCATAACCAGGGAAACAGCAGCAGCTGTCTCAGGGTAATAGCACACAGCGGACTGTGAACAGGCCACAGTCCCAACCTCATGGGTTGGTGATGAGGGGCGTGTTTCACAGGGTTTGGAGGTGTTGTCCATAAAAGCATTGCCTCCCTGACAGCCCCCCTCAGTCCTGTTTCCAGGGTAGAGGCACCAGGAAGGGCTGGGTTCAGGATGGAGCCATGGCTGGGATGTGTTCACCTACTGAGCCTTCGCCTAAAGGACAAGCTTCGGCTCTAGGGCCAGGTTGGTGGCAGTAAACAACTCAGTAGCCCCCGGTTGGCACAAGTATTTTGCATAAACATTTCTCAAGTGTAGGGAGGGACCTTTTCTGTGAACTCCACCAGAGTTCCTCATTCCACGGCCAACTGTCAGCACCTTACCAGAGGTTCTAACCTCAACCGCCTTTATCTGGGGTTGCAGGCTGTCTGCTCCCTTAGCACTCCTCACGTAGCCCCACTTTCCAAATCCTACTGTTCTTTACAGAAAGGTCCTTCCATTTTCCATACCTGCTCTTATGTACTTCCCTCTCCAAAGGAGCTGCCAGGTGCGAGGGTCCTCCATGTGGGAGTGAGCCCTTCAGTAAAGCAAAACAAACAAAAAAACCCCCCAAAATCCCCAAAATGGCTGTCACAGCTGTGCCACCCTTACGTGGTCACTCTGCCCCGCCACAATGGCGTTCCAAGAGAAATTAGTCTCTTTTTTTCTTACCTTTGACATCACTTTTCCCTGTGAAAGCATCGATCTTCCTTCCAGTCATCTGATTTTTTCAGTCTTTGTCTGTGTTGGTTGTTGTTTGTGTGGGTACTGCTTTTACTGCCATCTTGGCAAAACTCTCTGAAGTTCACCTTCATGTGAAGTTTCCTGAGTTTTTAATAACCATTGTTTCGTAGGCCATCCCAGGCTGGGTAGTTTCATCGTCAGTTCAGGCAGCTTAAAGAGAACCTTGGCGTCCTTGGCATCATCCCCACAGATTCTTTAATAGTGCGCAGGGGAAAACAGCCATCAGGGAGATAGCACATGGGCCCCTCTGTGAATCTCTACACACTCTTTTTTCTGGGCTTCCTGTAGCCACAGCCATCCCCCCAACGTCCTCTGCTGCTCTCCACCTCGCCACATGGCCCTTATTTATAGCCTCTGCATCCACGCCCAGGTGTGCACACTCACGCATGCTCATATCACACTCCAGGTGACCACCATTAAGCACGCATGCCCTGCACCCACGTTCCCAAACACCTTCTGTTCAGTTAGCACAATCAAGGCCGTGGAGGACAGCTTTGTAAAAGCCTGAGCCATCTTCATTTACCCTACAATCATCTAACCATATAAGACACAGAACAGATCCACTAACTCCAAAACTCATTTGTGTTTCTCTTTTGTAATTAACTCTTCCCCCTTAGTTCTCTGGCCAGGGAGGGAACCCACATGGCCAAGCAGACCTCTCCTGCCTCGCCCACTGCTCCCCTCAGCAGTGTGTTTCAGTCAGTCTGCCTGTTCTACTCCCCACTCGGTCTCTGGTGAGTCCAGCTCTTGTATGCATAAGTAAATCTTTTTTGAAAAAATAAGAAATTGAAGAAACATTTCAAGAAGAATGCATAGTATAGCAGATACTATTTTACTAAGCTTTCTTTTCAGTATTCAAAATATATAGAATTATAGAATGCACAGGTAGACTGGACTGCCATGTGAAATTTCTTTTTTTTTTTTTTAAAGTGTTATTTATTAATGCATACAAGAGCTAGAGTGCAGGCCAGAGGCACGAGGTGTGAGGTTTCACCAAAGCAGGGAGCAGAACAAGCAAATCAGCTGAACTACACTGCTGAGGGAAGCAGCAGGCAAGGCTGGAGAGGTCTATTGCAGTATGTGGATCACCTCGCTGGCCTGGCCGGGGATCGAACTCCGCTGCAGTGGCTGCGGAAGCCCAACAGTGTGGCGCTCAACATCTTGCACCACCAGGGAGGCCCCTGAAATGTGTTTCTTCCTCTGAGTTAAAGTCTAAAAAGTGTGTAGTCTTAGATTTAATTCTGAAAACTGGTAGAAACTGGAACAAAATAGGGGTATGCTAGTTAGGAAGAGAGGATGCCTAACAGCATTGCTTGCTACACTACCTTCCCCCACTTTCCTCCATAGAGAATTGTTCATCCTTTGTAGTCTCATATTTCAATTGATGAAAATATGCCCCATTTTCTCCAAGTGAAAGGATCATAGATATTCATGCAAATACAAATTTTCCTTTGCTATCCAACTCGGAAGAATAAAAAGTTTAAAATGTTATTATTTATCCTTTGGAGATATGCAAAAGAAATAGTAGAAACAGAGATGATAATTACTAGATTTAGCAAAAAAAAAAAAAACCCCAAAACTTTCAGATGAACATAAAGAGATAATTAATCTGAGAGAATGTTTATATTCATCAGTACAATATCACCACAGTGACACTTTTAAAATTTAAGCATACTGTATTGGATCCCGCTAACTGGGTATCTAAGACTTCAGTCAAAGGCCAATGAATATAATGTGATGGATTCTCAGAATCAAAATCTTTGATGATAAGAAAGGGATTTTGTTGCTGAATACTATTTCCTGGCACTTACTCTCTCACAGCAAACTCTTAAGCCTCCAAAACAATGTATAGGCTCAATTTCTTCAACTTACACTTCATAATTTTGGTAAAGGAATCAATTCTAAGTGTCAGCAGATGAAGCAGTTTACAGATTTTAGAAATGTAAATTGCATTTTTAAACATGTACAACAAACATAGAAGAAAATTTCTTAATTCAAAGAGGCTGGCATGTGGTGGGGAGGTGTGACCTCTTGAAATATAAAGAGGGTCTCTCACCTGCCTTGTGTTCCTGTTGGTATCAGAATGTCCTGAGTGGTTGCTTTACAGCTTCCCACAAGGTGGGAAGATGGATTTGACTGGACAATTCCCCGGATGAGCACAAACTCAAGTCTGTCTGCTTATTTCTAACTAGGTTAGAGGTTTCTGCAACAAAGCTTCTTTTTCCCTGTTTTTTTTTTTTTTCTTTACTGGAAAATACGTGAAGCTCACACAACCACCCCATTGACTTGGGTATGTTAGAATAACCTTTCAGATACATTCTTGACATCACACCTGGTTATGAGGAGTCAGTTACATTTTTTTGGCTGAAGATCAGATTACTGAATTGGTAGACACAAAGGCATGTTTGTTCTCCATCTATACTAAAGAATGTTTAAAGAGGCAAAAAAGGGGAGGGGAAGTGAGTAAAACCCAAAACAAAACAACAAACTCCAGGATCTATTTTTCTGCTGAGAGAAAAATCCCCCATTTCTCCTCCCAGATTAATTTCTATACTAATTAACTATTGGAAACCTTCATATAACATTTACTTAAACTTAAGTTCATGCTACAATTTAGTAAAAACTGGGAAATTCCACCTGATGGATGTAATTTCATTTGATGAGCACAGCTGCTAACTAAGCATGTGCTGGATATATAGCAAATCTACGAGGCTTATCATTTCAAATGTTTTGAAGTTCTATGTGGGAACGTCATAAAACGTATTGTGTGCTCTCCTATATTGTCCTGCTTGAGAAATTCACATTGCTTTGTTTTCTCCTAGTTAAATTTGTGATATCATCTCTCCAAATAATTTAAACACCTTCCAGATCTCTATCCTCCTCTTGTTTTTCTGCGCTATTCAGAGATTTGAAGTTCCAGTGTATATTGACATTAAAGACTTCTTCAACCCAGTTCCAGTAAGTTCCTCTGCCTTAAAAATTACAAAATCACAAACACCAAATATCATTGCTTAACAGAATTATTGACATTTTTAGAGATGTTTGGTATAACTGATAGAGAATATGGGAACTAGGGTGATGAGGCAGAAATCTTAGTAATAATCATGGCTACAGTTTACTCAATGCTTACCATGTCTCTGGCACCATACACTATTTTACATATATTCTTTCATTTTAATCTTTACCTTTGAGATAGGTATCATTTATCCTTGAAATAATTTAAAGGTTAAGTAAATTGACCACACATGTCAAATATATTCTTTATCTTAGCCCTCTTGAGAGTGGAGCCAATTTGTTGTTCTTCATAATATCTTCAATATTTAGAAAAGTGCTTGGCACATGGAAGTCCTCAAATGTTAAAGGAATGAATATATTAATCAAAGTGAAAGAGAGAGGATTAAAACATAGGCTTATCAACACTTGTAGTCTATTCTCTTACTCTTTCCACCACTTCCCACAGTCCTGACAGGTGAGAATGTTGGTTTCCATGCTATTGGAAGCTGATCTTGGCTTCTTTTCCATGTGTAGGTCTACAGAGTCCAGTGGCAGCAGATTGCACCTGCTAATTCTGGGTTTTCTATTTTGTCTAGGGCATCTTCCAGCCACGGACTCCATGAAAGCTATACATTTAGCCCCCTTTGAACTTCTATCATAGGGAAATAGTAAATGGACTCCTGCAATAAAGGAAAATATATTGGTGGTGAGACTAGATAGAAGAAAATGAGACTTGGGCCTAAACCTAAAGAACCCACAGATGACACAAAGTTTTGAAACAGCATGAACGTGCAAGTTTCCTTTTTCTTGTGCAATTGTTGTTTGTCAGTCATCCTCTCAACTTGCTGAGAACTAGGGTGGGAGGAGCCGGGCAAATCACACAATGCAAATGAAGACATTAACATTCAGATAAGGTAAATTTTTTTTTCTTAAAATCAGACTATTAGGCTCCAAGTGGATAGAAATAATGACAATAACGGCAGTAATTCCTGTATTCAAAAGAGACATTACTTTGGGGGCCTCCCCGATGGCGCCAGGGGTTAAGTCGCAGCACTATGAAGCTATCCACGGCCACTGCAGCATGAGTTCATCCCCGGTCAGCAGACCTCTCCTGTCTGGCTTGCTGCTCCCTTCAGCAGTGTACTTCAGTTACTCTGCCTGTTCTTCTCCCCATTCTGTCTCTGGTGAATCCTCTTATACACACACACACCCCTTCATACCTCTGGCTTGCACCCCAGTTCTTATATGCATAAATAAATATATCTTAAAAAAAAAAAGAAAGAAAAAAAGAGACCTTACTTTGTTGTTGATGATAGAGGTTAGGGGAAGAGAGCACCAGGACAGAGGTGTCTACTTCCTGTCCAAGACTTCTATACCCAAACAGGCAACTTTCCAGTCCCTTGTTAGAATTCCATGGAACAAAATGGGGTGATTTCTGGGAATTGGTTGAGCTGTCTTTATAAGGTCAAACATGGAAATGCACTAAAAGAGAAAAGGTGGCAGAGAAGGAGAAAGTAACAGGGCTTGCGATGTGATAGAGCTCAAGGGGGTTGGGATTCTGGGTTGGAAAATGCCATCACTGCTATAAAAGGAAAAATGAAGCTTTGAGTGTGGATCATGTTAAAGAAGTAAGAGATTGCCTGTTGAGGTGGAAAGCAAATACACTTCCACGACAGAGAACTTTGTGTTTGAACTTACACTCCACAAAGTAATGGTTCTGTGTTTTAGAGTAAGTTCATTAACACACCTAAGCAGGAACTAGAACTGTCAATTTGATGCTCAGAAAACCAGTCTTTAAACTGCCATTGAAATTGTCATTCACTTGCAATTCATAAATGAATTTTACTCACAAAGGGTGCTCCTGGTAGCTTCCTATTTCAAGCAGCTGTTCTTACCAAAGATATGCCCTGCTCTGTTTTCCTTCACCTAAAGGATCGTGTCAAGTATCATGATACAAAAGTATCATGTCAAGAAGCATGCAAAGCAAGCTTTTTAGTTGTGTAGTTGAAGAAATCATAACTTAAAATATTTCTCCTTCTAATTTTGTTTGTTCAGAAGACACTGTTGAGTCATCCTTCTTGGATTACTTCCTTCTGATATTCAGTTCTTCTGTATTTTATGGGATAAATAACATCTACCTTTCTTAATTTATGCATTAGGTTCTAAATAAACAGTGACTATAATACGATGATATGATCATCAGAGTTCTGTGACGCTAACATCTTTCAAAAGTGGAACATTCTAATCTCCTCACAGACTGTCCTGTTGCTGCTGCCTTCTGTACACAGAACGTTTTCTTCTTGGACTGCAAAATTACGGGTGGAGCATCCCTCCAAGCCATTGCCTTGTCAAAGACTTTTAAGCACAGTGGTATCAGAGTTTCACATTATGGACAGATCCTTTATTTATTTATTGGATATAAAATTTTTCACTGCTAAACATAACTCTGTGTCCCATTATGCCTCTATATTGTTACCATGTGTCTGAAAGCAATATTGTGCTTAGCGTCCCTTTACCTCTAAATGTGTTTTTCTGTGCTGTAATCTTATTTTTAAGCACATGTTTGAGTATAATATAACTATGAACCACAAAAGTTGAAAAAGGTAAAATTGTGGTTAAAAAAAAAAAGGATACACATCCCAGAGAATGATTCCCACTTACCTTCTACTACCCTCTACCCACTCTCAATATCTTTTTCTTAATAGATGATTAAAGTAAATTCTCATTACTTTCTATTTTACATATGGTCTCTATTTAATTTATCCTTTATTATTTAAACTTGTTTTCAATGATTTTTTTTTTTTATTTGTCAAAATCACTTGGGTATTTTGCTTGGGTTGAGGTAGAAAACATAATTTTTCCATTAAAATTCTTGGAAATATTTTTTCACATGTTTTCTTAGAGCATTAGGGTCCATAGGGATGAACTATGTCACTATGTGAGGGCTACATTAGAGAGCTACAGAAAAAGGTTATGTTGTGTATGTGCTGTATTCTATCAACTCAGTGCTGAAGCCTCTTTGAAGGGAGAGAAGACAAAGACCCTGTGATTGTCTGTGTTTTCCCTTCTAGTCGACACCCTTTTTTGGGTTCCTATCACAGAGCCCTTCTCTTGCATTATGTTTACCCGCTTCTCATGATCTCTAAATGTATGGGTTGCCGAAATGGTGTGCTGGTAAAAATTTAGCATTTGGTTCCAGGGGAAATAAAACCCCAAAGTGTGGTGCTTGCAACTTTTCTTTTTTAAAAAAAGATTTATTTATTTATGATTACAAGAACTGGGGTACAGGCCAGAGGTGTGGGGGGTGAGAGGATCCCCAGAGACAGAATGGGGAAGAGAACAGGTAGATTGACTGAAACACACTGCTGAGGCAGGAGAAGCCTACTGTGCCATGTGGGTCATCTTCCCAGCCGGTGGTGACCTGGATTCAAACTCGTGCTGCAGTGGCTGTGGTTTGCTTTATAGTGCACTGCTTAACCCACTGCGCCACCAGAGAGATCCCTCTTGCAAATTTTCATGTGCAAATATTTTCACTATTGTGGATTCCAAGCTATTAGCATGACAATATTATCAATATGGAGCATTAGGAACAAATGTGCTCAATTAACTCTCACAGACAGGTTAAATCCAGTTCCAGCTCACACCATCCTAGGATTTAGTGACCCGTCCTTTTCTTCATTTGTGATTATTTCCTAGGTAATCTCACCAAATTCCATGGTTTCAATTTATGTCCCTATGCTGAGGATTCCCAGGTCAGAATGTGTGCCCCATCTACCTTATCTACACATTTTCACTTCCAACTGTCAACTTGACATCTTCATTTGGATGTCTAACAAGCATTTGAATTTTAAAAAGAACAATCCAGAACTCGTGATTGTACTACCACTCGCCTTCAGAGTCTTCCATCATCTCAGTAGTTGGCATTCTTCACCCAATAACTCAATTCTAAAGCCTCAGAATTGTCTTGCCTTTCTTTCACCCCTCATATCCAATTCTTTAGCAGATCCTACTTGCTGTGTCTTTAAAATTCATCCCAAATCACGTGCACCCACCCCCTGTGATCCCTGCCACATAGTCTCAGCTCTATTCTTCTCTATGTAGCATCTCTCAATATTCAATTCTTTACAAGGAAATCAGAGAGAGCCTTTCAAAAAGAAATCATATCCCAACACTCCACTGCTTAAACTTCCTCAATTAGTTTTCCAGCATATTCAGAAGATAATTCAAATCTGCACAAGGCTCTGTTACTTCATTTTTTGGTCCTTGTTACTTCTCCAATTTCAATTCTTTCCACTCTTACATTTACTTACCCTACTCTTAGCACCACTAGTCTGCTTTCCATTATTAACACATCCAGCTTATCTTAGCTCTTTAGTTTGCATTTCCATACCCACTGCATGGAAATCTCTGCCCAGAGCCCATACCCATGTCACATTCATACTCAAATGTTACCTCTTAAGAGGAAATTCTTAAGACTACTACATCCCCAAGAATCCTCTTTTCTTCCATATGCCAACCTGAACTCTCTTCTTTCCATACTTCTTTTTTCTTTAGAAATGCTTATTATTATCTGATTTACATTATATATTATATATATATATGAAGGCAGGAATTTGTCTTGTTGAAAATTGTATCTTTTTACAGCACCTAGAAAGTTACCTTGCACACAGTAGGTGTTTAATAAATACCTAGCATATTAATTAATAATACATATGAGAAATGAAAATATTGACTCCCATACAACTTACTGTCTATATCAATGGTTGGCAAACTTCTCCAGAGAGTAACTATCTTAGACTTTGTAGATATAGTCTTTATCAAAAATACTGTACTCTGCATTTGTAGTATGAGATCACCCACAGACAATACTTGGAAGTACAAGCATGCTCATATGCCAAAAGAAAGTTATTTAAAGAATAGGGCCTAGACCTGTGGGCTATAGTTTTCTGTATTAAAAAACACATTTAACCACAAAAGATAGCCATAGCTTGAAGGTAAAAAGTTGGCAATCAATCCTGCAGGCAGACTTGTAGGATGCTATAAGTTTGCAGGCTTGCAGACTCTGGTTTACATAAACATGCCTGTGCTATTCTGTTAGTTCACTAACATGACCGTGCTATTCCAGTATCCTTATCATATTGCCTTTCTACTCCAGGAAATTCTTCTCAAGATAATACAACTTGCAAGAATTTTGAAAAAACCCAGTTGAATGAACATCAGACTATTCAGCTTTTTATTGGAGAGCACCAAATGACAGCTTCCTTCCAAGATTCTTCAGAACTTACTGCAAAACTCTCACTTTGTAGTGTCTACCAGTCTGAGATGATTATATACAGTTCTGTACTGAAGACCTACCTTCAATCCCAGACCTCATAAATACCCCAACTTAGCTCTCCCTGCTTCAGAGATGCTGCTAATTTTCTGATAAGGTGGTGACCTGCCTGAGTGTGATAGCAATGACCTCAGAGTTATTTTCTGGTGTTTCCAAGGAGTCAGTCATAATGATAGGTAATCCCAGAGGAGGTTCTCATGCTGTTTCTGTTGCTTCTGCTGTCATCACTTTTTAGCCTCCAAAAGTAAAGGACGTTGTCATCCTCTTGCTCATTCAACGACTATGTATTGAGATCTTATCACACTTCTGCCCTCAAAGCAGCTGGGTGTACAAATATGAGAGTAGAAAGTCAATCTTTTCCCCCAGTGATTAATGACTTTCATGTTTACTTTTTGAACTTTAAAAATTGTGTCACCAGGAATTTTGACAAGGAAAGAAAAACTTATTAAGAAAGAGGCGTTCTTGAGTTGCCTTGTTTTTTAGTCTTTCTCCGGTTTCCTAAGTTCTCTGATTCAGGAATCTGCAGCTCATGGATGCCGCCAAGTTTTCTGGAGGAATGCCAAGCTCGCCTGAGACTTAACTTTCCGACTGCTTGGGGGTTGGGGAGGCGGGGGCAGGGGACCGCTCAGTGGGCGTCACTGCCATCCTCCTCATAAAGCCTGGAATTTATTTACACAAAGAGCTCATTGAGAGCTGACAGGTATGCTACAGCCATTCCTTTGTCCCCATGGAGGATGCAGCCGGAAAAACCAACCATCCCGCTTCTAACATTTCTGAAACTCGGTGTTCCAGAGTCTGCCTTGTGGGGATGCAGCAGACCTGGCTTGGCGAATGGGCGGAGGCGACAGAGCATGCCTGGCGAGAGAGTCTAAGACTGGGCTCAGGACCTGAATATGCTCTCTGATGCCAGTCACTGAGCCATCCAGGGCCTCTGTTGCCTCCAGTTACAAACACAGGTGGGGAAATGTAGCACCTCACCGCCAGGAGGTTCGTGTTAATCATTTCAGGAAACGGAGGTGCAACTGATACATAAATCCGGAATCTCTTCACAAATACCAGTCATTATTACTATTTCATTAGGGCAGTTAGATTTGTCATTTTGGCAATTCTACAAAAGGTCCTCCTCCCCTCCAAGTCTTTCCTATAATGCCAGGATTTCTGATAATAGATAATAGAAATAGAAAAACAATCTTTATATGTTCTCTTCTTGTTGACACTCTTAAAATGCAAGCACATCCTAGAAGGCATATGCATCAAAGTAATTCATACTAAGACAGATGGGATGCTTCAAAATGTGTTGTGTTTTTTTTTTTTTTTTCCTCTCTCAGGAGGAATCAGGTGGCTGAGGATGGATAATAAAAAAGATATTATTACAAAAAGTTGGGGATTTTTAAAAGAAGGAATGCACACTGAATAACAATCGTAATAGCCTTGCCGCTTATAAGGATCAGTGGTTTCTGAAGTGAAATCTTATGCAGTTTCCTCTCATCTAAAACAGAAAAACCCAAAGTTAGGATAAGAGGTCCTTTGTGTCATCCACCATCACCACCTCACGCTGAGGCCACCCAAGGCTCCTAGGAACAAAGTTTGAAAATCTCTTCTACTTTGCATATATCTGGAGATGGAAATGCTCACTCTCCTCGTCTAGTGCTCCTGGTTCCACATAAAACCAAAATGATGAACATTTGTTGAGATCTTTGCATATGCAGCTCTTGACTAAATTATGTGCATTATCTGATTTGATCTCCCAAACCTCTGAGGGAGATGATATTTTCCTTTCCACTTTACAGATGAAGAAATTGAGGCTTGGAGAAAACATGAAGCTTGGTAAGAAACTCAGACTGAGCCCTGTAGTTCTAGGACTGAGATCCTTAACCCCATCTTGTATTTCCTCCCATTATATGGTCTCCCTTTATTTGTTTCTGTTTCACACTTATCACCACCATGTCATCTAGAATTCTCTTGATTTTAGATTTGTATTTCAGTAAAGACTAATCTACAACATACATTGTCTTCAGTCTGGGTTTATATTTTGGAAGAAGGAGAGTTTGAGTTAAAACAGAAAGTTCTTTCATGGGTGTAACAAGTGAGCATACACTCAGGCATAGATGAGCTTCTATTTTCCTTCTAGGTTGCCAACTCTGGGTCATTTTATTTTTTTCTTTTCAAATTTAGTGTAAGGTTACTGAATTAAAGAAGAAGGTAAAGTTGGCATACTGCCACAAACAAAATACCCCACCTTAACATCAGAAATTCAGATAGCAGAATTACTCTAAAGCGAACTAACATTGGGTCTGTTAAAAAAAAAACAAAACTTAGCTCATCTTGGAAACTTTCAGTGACTGCTAACAGAAAGAGGAGGGAAGAAACCAAATGAATAAGGACATTCTTCTTGAAGCAGCTTCAGAAAGTGAAAAATACTTGATTCTCGGGTTGGCAGATAACCATTTTCATATTAGTTACCAGTGAAATCATCACTAATTTGGTTCTTGAAGAGTGACTTTAAAAATAGTATATTAGTGCTCAGAAAATTCCACCCAGTGATGAATTTGCCTCTTTTGACATAGGAAGAAAGAGAATGGTGCTGCCGACAGGCAGGTGGTGCAGGCTGGTTTCCTGGTGTGTTTTCTCATTTTGGGCCGCTTGTTAAGAGTCCTTCATGTGGAAGGGACACTAACACTCAACTTTAACCTTATTGCTTTTTTTAACTACATTTTTTGTTCAGTTGATTTTAGACCTGGCACACTTTGAGAAGATGGATCAAAGGTTTTCATAATTTAGACTCTAAGGAAGTCAAGGTAGAAGCAGGGAGTCTAGTTAGGGAGCTTGTACAAAAATCTAGGTAAGAGAGGAAGGTGCTTGAACTGTGGTAACAATGGAGACCAGCAGGTTAGTCATCAGGTGGAATGAAAATAACTGACTACGAGATTGGATATGTGAATAGAGAAAGAAAAGAGTCAAGGGGTATTCTCAAGTTATTTTCCTGGACATCTGGAAGAATGGAATCAATTTATAGAGTTTTAGATGACTGCAGGAAAAACAGTTACAGGAGAAAAATCAAGAGTTCTGTTTTTAACATGTAAAATATCAGATATCCATCAGATATCCTATTGGGTATACTGAGTAAGCAGTTGGAGTTCTCTGCTGGAATTTAATGTGAAAGAATACTCTGAAAAGAAAATTGAGGCATGATCAGGAGATAGATGGCATTTAAAGTAATGGTCCTGCTAGAAAATGTTCTAATATATACAAGTCTGCTCATGGTTTTACTTTCCTCTACTTTAGTTACCAGCAATCAAACTTGGTCTGAAGATATTATGTACAATAAGAGAGAGAGGACATAGTCACATACCTTTTATTATGTATATTGCTATATGTTCTGTTTTATTGCTATTGTTCCTAATCTCTTTGCTTAATCTATAACTTAAACTTTATCACAGGTATGTGTGACTAGAAAAAAGCATAGACATATAGGGTTTAGTACTATCTTTGATTCAGGCATCCCCTGGGGCACTAGGAACATGATCCTCATAGAGAAAGGACTATAGAATAGACAGTGGAATAATATCAGGCTTAAAATAGAAGGAAATCCTATCGTTGATGAGAATATGGATGAAACTGGGGGACATGATGCCAAGCAAAATAAGCCAGACAGAGAAAGACAAAAACTAAATGACACATTTATAAGTGGAAGTGAAAAAAGAATGTGGAATTCAGAAATGAAAGTAGAAAAGCTGCTGCCAGCATCTAGGGGAAACAGGAAGAGGTTGGTAAAAGTGTGTGAACCTTCAGCTATGAGATAAACAAAATCTGAGGACCTAATATGTGACATGGTGACTATATTTGAAACTACATGATTGAAGTAAGAGACCAGAACTTAAACTTTCTTACTAAAAAAACACCATGTGGTGATCTATGTGTTAACCCGATGGGAGGAATTCATTCAATATGTGTATGTATATCAATCAATCACAATGATGTAGACTTTAAATATGTGAAAGTTTGGTCAATTCACACTTCATTAAAACTGGGGAGGGGGGAGTCATGCTCCTGTATAAGATTACCTTAAAAATGAGGGTTCCAGAAAGGGTAGAGACCTGAGGGTGAAGAAACAGAGGAGTCTGAGAAACAGAGACAGCATGTGACATAGAAGGAGAACCAAGAAAGACCATGACCCAAACCCCAGTGAAGACAGGGCTGCAGGAAGCAAGGCAGGACCAGTTAGGTCAAAGGCAGCCAAGAGGGGGAATAAGTTGAGTTGGAGAACAGAATTTTGGATTGGATTTGATCAGTGCAAGTCATTGGTAGGGTTAACAAAAATTATTTGGCTGTAGTGGTTGCCACTGAAGTCTGGAGTAGGTTCAGGAGAAAAGTGAATGGGGATTCAACTTTTTTTCTATTATTATTGTTTGAAAACAGATTCGAAAAGTTATATTTCTTAGTACCAAAGCATAGTCATGCTTATAGGTAACCTGTGCTAATTCAAATGAACATAAATCTGGTTATATAAAACAAGTAAGTCAGCTATTTGAAGAAACTAGATACACTTCACAGAAAGAAGTCCACGCCATGCAATCCTGGTTTCTTTTGGAATGTTTGTATAGAAATGTGAGAAGTTTCACTATGAAGGGCAACAGAAAAATGGGGCAGTGATAGGAGGGGTGAATGATGAATTTTCTATTTACAGAAGGGAAATATGACAGCATATGCAGTGGAAAGATAAAAATTGATGATATGGCAACAAAATGGGGACAGTCGCTAGAGCAATGCCTCATCACAAGTGACAGGATTGACCTAAGAACACAAGTTTCAGTTAGAAACTGAAGAAAGGGGGACCTCCCAGGTGGCCTAAGAAGTTAAGTTGCAGCACTATGAAGCTATGTGCAGCCACTGCAGCACGATTTAGATCCCAGACCAGGAAGCTGACCCACACGATGCGGCAGACCTCTCCTGTCTCGCCCCTGATCCCCCAACAGTGTATTTCAGTTGATCTGTCTGTTCTACTACCCATTTTGTCTCTGGTGAATCCTCTCACCCCCTCCATCTCTGGCCTGTACCCCAGTTCTTGTACGCATAAATAAGTAAATCTTAAAAAAAAGAGAGAGAGAGAGAGAAGGGCCTCCCTGGTGGCGCAGAGGGTTAAGCAATGCACTGTGAAGCAAATCGCAGCCACTGCAGCACAAGTTCTATCCCTGCCCCTGGCCAGGGAGGGGACCCACATGGCGCAGCAGACCTCTCCTGCTGTGCCCGCTGCTCCCCTCAGCAGTGTGCTTCCGTTGATCTGCCTGTTCTGCTCCCTGCTCTCTGTGGTGAATCCTCTCACCCCCCACACCTCTGGCCTGTACCCCAGCTCCTGTATGCATAAATAAATAAATCTTTAAAAAAAAAAAGAGAGAGAGAAAGAAACTGAAGACAGGCAGCGTGTAATGCAGAAAGGCCGGGCGGCTGTGCATGTGGGGGTAGGGATGTCTTCTTGCACTTGATCTAGCTTGGGTTCTTACAGTGTTCTTTGCTTCATTTACTAAATGGTTTTGTCCAAAAATTTTATTACTTACTCTAGAAAGCATTTTGTGTGCTACATTTGAATTAAATGTCCTTACTGTTTTTATATTCAAGACATTGTCTTCCTTGAAGAGCAGGGCTATTTCTCTGGGCATGTTGTTCACGTTTTATCTTTCTCTCTCTCAGTGATGGCCTCTGCAGATGACTTCTATTTTTCTTCGTCAGTTCTTGGAGATCAGACTTTGTAGTTTGGGCTGCCTGAGTGACGCATGCAGAAAATGTTGCCTCTGTTCACCAGTTGTATAAAGACAGGCAGTGCCAGTTTCTGCTGAAGGACTCAGAGGAAACTCCCTGTTCTCCTTGTCATTGTCTTAAATGTGCTTGGTCCCAGGAACAGGACGCAGTTCAGCCATTTCCAGCTCTCCATCTTGGGCCTCAGATAGAACTAGCACATATATGTGGGCAAGTAAATGCCTGAGCAGGCTCTTGTCACCAAAACCCTCTTTTCTGGGCCTTCACTAATGCTCTTGCACTGTGGGCCAGGCACTGTCCAACCACTGGGTGGAGAGGGACATGCAGATAGTCCTCTCCCTACCTCGCCACGAGTCCCTTTTACTGAGAAGCATCAGGGAGCAAGGAACAAATAATGCAGATGGGAACTCCCTCATTCCTTTGTAAGGTATTTTGGAGGTCTTCTTCCTTTATCCATTTGGCAAACATTTACTGATTATCTCCCATGTGATAAATGCTATGCCACTTTCTTGAAATGTATCCTACAGAATATTAGATGTGCAGGATACTACTAGGTTTATCATGGAAAAGCTGACTTTATGGTTAGTTGGTGCAAAGAAAATTGAAGAATTTGCTGCAAGTCTTCTCATACAATTCATGGTACTAATGGGAGCACAGCCATAGTATGTCCCTTGTTACCGTTTTGGTGTTTTTTGACCACAAAATCTTTTCTTGAGATACTTTCAGAGAACACATCATGAAACTATTGTTCTGTGGAAAAAAAAAAAAAAAAACTTTGGAAAATATTGCAGCAGGGGATGAGACAGAATTTTCAGTTCCTTTGTCTTCTTTCAGGATCAAGCCAAAACATTATGTATTAGAGTAATGCTCACTGCTGTAATAAAGGCAAACTTGAATGAATAATAAACATAAAGATTATTGCTCATTCATTAGCAGTTCAAGTTTCTAGTTGTTGGGAGAAAGTTGGTCTCTGCAAGCTTTGATGGACTTTATTGCATAGTGACTCTGCCCTTTCAAAATATTACTTGTGAAACTGCACTGGTGAGATTGGGATGTTCCTATCTTAGTGAATCCAACAGGGAAAGTATGTGGAGGATCCTGCATGGAAGTGGTGCACATTGCCTCTACTCACATCTTATTGCTAGAGCTCAGTCAAATAGCACAAACAACCACTTGGCATATACACCAGTGGGATTTTCTAGCTCTGTGCTCAGGGGCAAAAAAGAAAGTCTATTTTGTTGCATAACTAATAGGATGTGATGCACCAAGCACTGAAAAAAGTACCAGCCAAAACTGTCATTGAGCTTCACTTTAAGAGCAGCCAATAATAACCACATTCATGACTGTGATGTTTAAGAACATTAAAAAGTACGTATGACACAATGAGTATTTACTGAACCAAAACATGTACAATGTACTGTGCTTAGTGCTTACATACATTCTCTTATTTAAGGGTATATATCATCTATATTTGACATAGGAGGGAACTGAGGCTCATAGCAATTTAGGAAGTAGCTAAGAGTCACATGCAGAGCTAGAGACAAAATGCAGGACTTGGTTGGTCAGTATGAAAGCCCGTGCATAACCTTTATGCTACATGCAGAAAGCAATTGTGTGTTAGGGTTGAAGCTTTTAAAAACAAGCCACATAAAAAAAACTTGAAGGAATATGCTAAGTGCAGAAGAGTCATTGTGTCTGGGTGGTGCAATTTTCATTTTCCTTTATTTCCCATAACTATACTTTGAAGAAACTTTTACCTAGTTCAAAGCTTTTCATTGGATGGATATTGTCTTTAAATATAGGAGTAGACTAATTTTACCAGTAAAAAAGTGGTATTTATATGAACAAATTAAAAATGCTGCCTCCATAATAATGGATTGGGGAGGCTGAGGTAGAGGATCACTTGAGCCTACGGGTTCTGGGCTGTAGTGCACTATGCTAATCAGTGTCTGCATTAAATTTGGTTATCAATATGGTGACCTCCAAAGAGGGGCAGGGGTGGGGACCACCAGTTGCCTAAGGAGGTGTGAACCCATCCAGGTTGGGAATGTGATTCTCTCCTTTTTACTGGATGTTTACTTATTTGCTCTAGGGATTATCTGTGGCTATAAAATAAGGATAGCTCTTGGCATTTTGTTTGAAATGGGTGTGACTTTACCTTGTTCTCCACAGAATGGGTAACTTACTGCAAAGGCATTGTATTTGCTGGGAAAATGAGTCATTTATGAATCATACCACTTTATATTTTCCTGCCAGCATCACACTTTTCTGATGCCCTTGTGAGATCAATCTGCCCAAGAATCAAGATTGGCTTTTTCAGTAGGTCCAAGGAGGGCCTTTTGTCACCTTGGTATGGAACTAGAGGTCAATCAAGGCCCTGTAAAAACTTTGGGTCTCTTATAATTACATTAAGAATGTAGATTGCGGGCCTCCCCTGGTGGCGCAGTGGGTTAAGCAACGCACTACGCACTACGAAGCAAATCGCAGCCACTGCAGCACGAGTTCAATCCCTGCTGCCGGCCAGGGGGGGGACCCACATGGTGCAGCAGACCTCTCCTGCTGT
>JAGFMF010011592.1:1425399-1446307 GCA_019455555.1 Galemys pyrenaicus | reverse complement strand
CTCTGTGGTGAATCCTCTCACCCCCCTACACCTCTGGCCTGTACCCCAGTGCTTGTATGCATAAATAAATAAATCTTTAAAAAAAAAAAAAAAGAATGTAGATTGCTTTGTGTTGAGAGCTGGGAAGGTCCTGAGGTTGGGAAAAGCTTCTTTACTTTTCAGATCTTTTATAATTTATTTTATTTTTTATTAGATTTATTTAATTATATTTGTCATCATTTGTATTCCCCAGGGCATTCCCACCACCATTTCACCCGTGCACCATCACCTCTGCACCATCACCTCCATCCCTTGTGCTCCTGCCCTCATCCACATCTTTGCCCTCCCCTCCCCCCAAATACCCCTTTGGTTTATCTCTGACCTTTTGTTCTTGTTGTGTTTTTTGTTTGTTTGTTTTTGGCTATAATTGCTCATTTCCTTGAGTTCTCTCTTATTTTTTTTTGTAGTTGTTGTTCCTTTACATTCCTCCTAAAAGTGAAGCCAGCCGATATTTTTCTCTTGCCTCCTGATTTGTTTCATTGAGTATAATTCCTTCTAGCTCCATCCATGTTTCTATAAATGACTCTAGTTTATCATTTTTGATTGCTGAATAGTAAGGAAAAGCTTCTTTTCTTGTGCAGATTCTTTATTCTCTGCTCATTGTAGAAGAGATTATCACCTTTTAAGCTTCTGCCCTTTTCCTGATCAAAGAAGCAATCACTGCTTTCCCTTTCATGACCTAGAAGAAGATACTTTCGGAGTTTCTTCCTGATCTAGGTCTATCAGTAAACATATCTCTCTTTCTGAGAATCTCATCTTTACTTTCAGAGTAAGGATGAGGTCATCCCTTTCTTGGTACTCCAGATCCCCAAATTCAAGACTGCTGGTTCACTCCATTATTCTTTAGAATTTACAGTCATGTGAATTCTCCACACATGTTAGTAAAATGTTTGTTTTTACTTTGCTACCCTGTCTGAGGCTGGTTTTTTTTTAACTTGTCCAGCCCAAGAAGAACACACATGGGTAGGGGATGATTTTTTTTTGCACCAACACCTTCCTTCTTCCTCTCTTCTTTCCCTTTCCCTCTCCTCCTCCTCTTCTAGTTGACAAATTTGTTTTAAATGAGTTTTTGTTAGGAGCATATGTTGCAAACAACTTGTCTGTTACCTATTTAGAAATTGAACTGAAAATTTTGACAGCATGCCAAAAGGGTGACCGCAAGGACTGATAAGCCGTAGACCAGAACCGTTTTAGCAACTAGGACCAGAAGTCCCCAGAGTACCGCCCGGACTACCCACAGAAAGGCAGACTTCCATACAGAAAATCAGAGTGTCTAGAATTGAGACACTGACACGTCGTTCTGTCAGTCTCTCCAGCCAACCCTCGCCGTCCTTCTCGCTGAGAGGACCTGGCCTGTCAACGGACGCCCCTCCTCTGGGAGGAACCCTGCACGGAGAGCTCCCGCACGGATTGCGTTAGGGCGAGTACCCGCTCCTGGTTGAGAGCAAAAGCCTCCCAGTCGTGGGCAATGCCAGTGTGGCTCTGGTGGCCTTTGTGGCTAAGATACAGTCATGTTGGACTGAGGTACTTTGGAGGGCACTTTGGGTTGGCCTTCTCCCGTGTGTTTGGTTTAAGTTTTTTGTTCAGCATAATAAAATCCTGTATTGGACCAACACTGCCTCGGTGCCATCTGTACGCTCGTGACAGTTTTCTTTTGAACAATCTCAAATTACAGAAACTGAAAGAACAATACAAAAAGTTTTCTTCCTTGAACCATTTGAGAGTAAGTTGACTACCACACACTGTCACCCCTGGGTGTGCTCCTGACTACTTCTAAAAAACAGGACATTCTTTCACAAAAGCACAAAACATTCATTAAAATCTGCAAATAAACAGTTACACTTTAACTACTTACTCCTCAGACCTCATCCAAATTTCGTAATTTGTCCAACGAGTACATTGCAGCAACAGGATCCACTTCAGAATGCTGCCTTCTGTGTCGTTGCCACTTGGGTTAGTTCCTCAAGTCTGCAAGGATCAGCTCCTGTCTTCCCTTGTCTTTTCTGACTTTGAAGCTTTTGAAGATTACTGGCTGAATATTTTATGGACATCACTCTATTGTGTGACATAAGATTTGGTCCATGCATTGGCAGGAATTCCTCAAGTGACACTTCCTTCTCACTACACCTCTGAGGGATACATGGACAGCTTCAGTTTTGCTCATTACTGACGATGTTCGTTTGTTTCACTTGATTAAAATGGGATCTGGCAAACATTCCCTACAAAGTGGTTCTTCCTTGCTGTGATCAATACACATTTTATGGGGAATCATATTTCGATATTCCATTCATCTTCACTAAACTGTCAATATATATATATTGCCATTGACTCAAGGTTTTCTATTTTAATCAATAAGTTATAATCTTTTTTGATGATTTACTTTGATGTCGAAGCTGACTTCTGTGTGTGTGGTATGCGCCTGTTATGTCTCTGCTTTCTGGCACAAAGTCTATCGGCTTAGTTCTACGCCTCAGCTCTAGAATTGCGAGCCAGGGTTAGCGAGAGTTAAGGAATTTTCCTCGTTGATCAGGATTATCAGACATAAGTCACTCTGTACACTAGCTTCTTGCCAATAAATAAAACCTAGATGAAAAAAAAAAAAAGCACGTATATGATGAACTTTTCTGTTTCCTTGGAGGTTTGCTTTTCACAGACCTCCTTGCTGAAGATAAGGAATGACTGTCAAGGCTGATTGCAAGGAGTGGAAACCAGAAGATGCCAGCACTGGGAACAAGGCATTGTTGAATAACAACCCATTCTCCCCAACACAGACACTAAATAATATATCATTACCTTACTGCTCTCTTGTTCCTACAAGACCGTTTCTTTGGAAACACTAGTTTCCATCTCCTTTTCTAGTCACAGGGAAGTAATTATCTATACTTTCTGCACTCTGTCTTGGCAGGGTCTTTTATTCAGCTCAGACACCCACCAAAAGAATGGGTCCATTGAGTCTGGTTATAGATCAGTCATTTTCCACAAAGCCCTGGTTCTTTTGAGTGGAAGATTATATCAAGTGTATAGAATCTGGGCTATGTCGATGGCAACTAGATTAGAAACCTTCTTAGCTGGGGAATATAGGTAAGTATATATAGTCACATTATATTATAATTCATACATTTTCATATCTCTCTACATATATTGAAAACCATGAGTCCACTCCAGTACATCTGAGATATATCCAATGCCATGGAATTTATTCTAGTTTTCCCCTTTTCCATATTTTTCACTCCCAACTCCCAGCTTCCAATATCCTCCAATCTAATTTAAACCAAATCACTTGTATGTAACTAATCTTCAGTTATTTTCCCTGGCACCATGCCCTGAAAAATCCCTTTCACTCAGGCCTTACCCTGACCGGCCATGGCTCCCATCTGGAAGTCCTCCTCATCCCAGGAAGGTGTGGCTTCCCTTCATGGTGCGGGCCATGCTACTCATATTATGTGACAAAAGTCCGGTATGAGGGATATTCCTGAAAAATCAGGGGGTCCATAGCTGGCTCCTGCCAGATTCCTTTTGTTTTAGCTAACTTTATAATTGCAGTTCTGTGAGTCTTAATGTGCGCTCACTGAAACATAATTCACAGGGGCAGTTGTAAATTTGGTTGTTTGTCAAACAAAATAGTTAGATGTAATGCATTTACTGATTGACAGATACTCCAACACAAACCTTTATGACTGGTAAATGCTGCCATTAATTCAAAAAAGCCATAAAAGCAGGAGGAGTAAAATATGGTTGTTTCACAAACCCAAAAGTTAGTCATTAGGCAATCTCCCAGACTTTCCAGAAGTAAAAGGAGTCACATAGACTCTCCCTACCCTCCTCCTCTTCCTTTTGCCTTTGTTCTACTTAAGTTGTGATCATACATAGAAAAACTCTCTAATTAGTTTTAGGTTTAGAATGAAGTGAGTGACTCCTTTTGAAGACTACTGTTAGGTTTAGAGACAACTTACGCTTTAGTATTTCCCTTTAATTGGGGGCTTATAGCTTTTTGGTTATTGACACTAGTGTGACCTTAGACCTTGTGGCTATTAGTCTACCTTACACTCAGTGAATGAAACACTTACTTGTATTTACACAAAATTGCCTTGTCTGCTTTAACATTGATAAGTAAGCCTGTGAATTAAGATACTGATAAGAATATGTTTCAGATGTAAACTTTACTTCAAAGTGATATGTGTCATAAGTTCTGAATGGGAGTTGTTGGACCCCAAGCTGTCCTTGAAAAAATGTAGTTTGTTAACTGCCTGCTCTACGCAGGTGTTGAGGTAATCTCACTGCTTGCTTGTAAAGTATAAATAAAGACCTGCTGAGATACCAAATTCCGTGCAAGTTTGGTGCTCTTCTCACCTTCCCCTCCCTCGCCGACGCCATTCCATCCTTCGGGGACCTGGCCTTCTGCCGTAGCTGGCCTTCGGCACCTTCACAAGGGCCACACACCACACATTTGTTCATTGTGTCTTGGGCGGTGACTCCCCACACAAGATACCCTCAGCTGTGGCAATGCCATCCTTACCCAGCTGGATCTCCAAGTCCGTCAGTGGCTGCAAGGCATCCTCCTCAACTCACTCAACCTCACTGCCCACATCATTGTCAAACCCTCTATATATGTGTCATTCCCTCCTGCTTGGACTGTACTCTTCTGTCCAGCAGTCTCTCTATAGTGATGCCTTCCACACAACACAGAAGGCCCTCATTGGCTACTTAGGCTTTCACACACCCCATGCCAGGCTGTCTCCAATCAGGGATAAGTTTCTGCCCCTGTTAAGTCTAGATGCCCTGTCCTGGGCCATCACCCCATCTTTGGTGTCCCACTGAATGGCTTTGGGGATGAATTATCCCAAAAGGAAAGGGAAGAAGAGGAATATTGTCTTTCTCATTAGGTTGTGATATTGTGAGATGTATCTATATCTCCCTACTTATTATCTATCTATCTATCTATCTATCTATCTATCTATCTATCTATCTAGCATTGATCTTCTGATGACCAAAATATATTTCTCAGATATATTTGATTTTTGTCCATTGTTCCAGGCTCTCAACTCCTAATACTCTTGGCATTTCCTGAATGATAGGAACAATGTCACTGTCTTTTGTAATATTTGGTTTCTTGTTCTAAGTTCCTAAAATTGCCTCAGAGTCATAAAAGGAAAACTGGTGTCTTGCTATTCAAAATAAGCCTCTTTCCACTGTACCTCAGTTTATGTCAAGGGGGTGACTTTTTTTTTTAAAGATTTATTTATTTATGCATCCAAGAGTTGGGGTACAGGCCAGAGGTGTGGGCGGTGAGAGGATTCACCAGAGACAGAGTGGGGAGCAAAACAGGCAGATCTACTGAAATACACTGCTGAGGGGAGCAGTGGGCACAGCAGGAGAGGTCTGCTGCGCCATGTGGGTCCCCTCCCTGGCTAGCAGCAGGGATCCCCTCCCTGGCCGGTGGCAGAGATCGAACTCATGCTGCAGTGGCTGCGGTCTGCTTCATAGTGTGTTGCCTAACCCACTGCGCCACCAGGGAGGCCCAAGGGGGTGACTTTTGTAAGGCACTGAAGGATGGAGGCTGGTTGCCAGAGGAACCAAACTTGAATAGAGGCTAGGACCCCTGATTTCTGGGGAGGGAGAAAGACTGGCGGTTGAGACCTATAATTTAATCAGTCATGTCTATGTAGTAGAGTCTCCACAAAAACAAAGCAGACAAACAAACAACAAAACAACAAAAACCCAAATAACAAAACCAAAAAACAAGAGGGAGTTTGGAGAGCTTCCAGGTTGCCGAAATAAATGTTTTCACGAGCCACCATGCTTGGTCCCAAATGCCTTTGTTAGGAATCTTATACACCTCTTTATCCAGTTGCTGATTTTTTATCCTTTAATATCTTTTATAAGATATTAAACTGGTAAGATATAAACTGGTGACCTAGAGAATAAACTTGCTTCCTATGTGCTCTGAGCCTTTCCAGCAAGTGAATGGAACCCAAGAAAGGGGTCCAGGGCACCAGTGATTTCTAGTCTGTCAATAGCACAGGTGAAAATGTGGAATTGGGATTGTCTTGCGTGGAGGGCAGTCTTGTGAGGCTGAGCCCTGGACACATGGAATCTCACGCTACCTTCAGATGGATGGTATCAGAATTGAGTTGAATTGTAGGAAACCTAGCTGGTGTGGGGAATTCCTTGGTGGTGTGGGACAAGCCTTCCACACTTCGGTGCAGAAACCTTCAACCCTAAATCATCACCACGACAAACCCTGAATCAGCTCATAAAGTGCTGGGCTTCTGCTCGCTTCTTTGGGGACCATGTTTGGGCACAGGGTTGAAAGTCTGACTGATTAACAGCTTCAGCAGACGGGGCACCAGGTGAGAAGTCAGGAAACCTGGCCCCTGGTCCCTGCCCTGCACTTTGCCTGCCAGGTGAAGCTGTTGTTCCACATCTAGTCCTTTGTGTAAAGGGTGTGGTAAATTAATCAAGGCATCAGTAAATCAAATGCCTGATGTTAGTTCCTTTCTCTAGGTTATAAAATAGAGATAGCTCTTGTAAAGATGAAGTGACATTCTGAAATGTTTTAAAAATCTATGCAAATATGACATTTTATAAGAAAAATACTTTGTCAGGAAATATTAACACAATGTAAATTTTTTGTAGGGCAATCCTATTTTCTCTCTCATTTTTAAAGATTTATTTATGCATACAAAACTGGGGTACAGGCTAGAGATGGGGGATGAGAGGATTCACCAGAGACAAAGTAGGGAACAGAACAGGCAGGTCTATTGAAGTACACTGCTGAGGAGAGCAGGGGGCAAGACAGGAGAGGTCTGCCGTGCCATGTGGGTCACCTCCCTGGCTGGGTATTGAACTCATGCTGCAGTAGCTGTGGATTCTTCATAGTGTGGTGCTTAACCCCTTGTGTCACCAGAAGACCCAATCCTCTTTTCTTTATGACTTACAAAACTGATTTGACTAAAATATATCCCAATATGTAGCCATTCTCTTGGTGTCTATCTGTACTGAATAAAAGACACTGCCAAGATAGAATGCACAAAAGACAAGTATTTATTTCCCTGTGACAAGGAAATAAGAGAGGGAAACTACTGTTTTCAAAGAAACTGTCTTGTAGGAAGGACAATGAGGTGCAGTTATATGATACTGTTTAGTGTGGGAGGGGATCTTTAAGAATGTCTTTGTTCCCATCTCCCATCTCTGACATCTTCCCATCTCCACTCTTTGCCATCAGCCTTGTCAGTCATTCCTTAACACCAGCAAGGAGATCTGTCAATAACATGCCTTTTGGAACATGGAAGTTTATCATATATTTGTTTCTTATCTCATTTAGATTTTATTTCTGGTCAAGAAGCTATGCACAAGGGAACCTATGCTTGGTGACATGGGACAACAGGGAGAATTCCTTAACTCCTTCTCACAGATACACGACTGTAAATGTTTCCTGGGAAAATAAATATAGGATGCCTGGTTGGTGTTTGGGACAGCATGTAACAAAATATGCTAGATCTTGCTGAAGTCAACATCCTGTAAACTAAAAGTTTCAAGCATTTTTCAATTTAATTCAATTTACATATTTATGAACAGTGTTTTAATAAACTTTGTAAGAACATGATTCTTCCTTCAGTGATACCCTATTTATATACAAATTTACTTCTCTTTATCACTTCTGTGGAAATTTCCCCTTTGCTCTGATACCACTTGGTAGCCGCTATTAGAACTTCCCTTTCATTATAGATAGTACCTAATGGGACATGTGTAATATCTAATTGAACTAATTCCTATAGCAACAGAAGAAATCAATTTAATGGGATCTCTGAATCTGAAAATTCCTTGATTCTGCCAGGCTTCCATTTATGCAAAAGGAATGCAGTTAAGAAGTTTCCCGTGTACTTTGAATAAAATCCCATGTTTGGCATTTTGTAAGATTCTAATATAAATTTAAATTGCTTTTCATTTTTTCTTGGATGTCAGAATAAAGACTGGATTCTAATTTCACTGGTAGAGGAACTTAGGTTTAATTTTTAAAATATTCCAGGAAGCCTACAGGAGGAAATTCAAAACCTTTCAAAAGAAGAGAGATTAAGTCTGGGAGGGCAGAGTTAAGAAAAAAAAAAGAGCTCAAAGGACAAGGAAGTGGTGAGTTCTAGCAGACAGTCTTGCAATGAGGCTGAAGGGTAGTGGAAAAAAAATGACTCATGGCTCCTCCTTTCATTTGGCTTGCTGCAAAGTGTCTACACATTCTTAGTTAATTCTACAGGTTAATTATTACTGCAAGGACTTTTACATTTTATTCTATTTATTTATTTTTTAAAAAGGTTTATTTATGTATACAAGGACTGGGGTACAAGCCAGAGGTGCAGGGGTGACAGGACTCACCAGAGACAGAGCGGGGAACAGAACAGGCAGATAGACCAAAATACACTGCTGAGAGGAGCAGCAGGAGAGGCAGAAGAGATCTGCTGCGCCATGTGGGTCCCCTCCCTGACCAGGGATCGAACTTGTGCTGTAGTGGCTGTGATGATTTATAGGGTGGTGCTTAACCCCTTGCGCCACCTGGGAGGTCCCCAGGAATTTTTTTTAGCTCAGTGTTAACTGTGAGATGTAAAGCAGGTAACTAAGTGGATCAGTGAATGGGAAGAGGAATAGTCTGTCTCCAGGGCAACCTAGAGGGTGTCACCGTGTGGCATTAGTTTCAATTGGACTGGACATCTGAAGATTAAACTACTCTTGTATATAGCTCTTTGTCCATTCATTCCTTTAGGAAACTGTTACTGCATATAGAGTTGCCACGTGGTTTAAACCAAAATGCTAGGAACACTTAATAAAAATGTATAGACCAAATTGAAAACAACACCTGGTGCGGGGTTCCCTATCTTTATGTTGCCCTTAGTAAACCTTAATTATGATTAGTGGTCATTCTGGCTTCATTCTTTGACTCAAATTATCTTTGCAACATATTGCTGGCGGCTAAGTGGAAGCTAAACAAAAAAGTGAGACCCCAGCTTCACCAGGTCCCAGACCGCTGGCAGTTGGTCTTCATATCTCCCAGCAGGAAGTGGCAACACTAAAGCTCCTGAGCAGGCCTGCCAGGCCCTGCACAAACCCAGACAGCTTTGACGCCTCGCGGTTTCCTGTACAATCCTCCAAGTGTCTTAGAAAGGACAATCCTCTTGGTTTGAACGCACTGGCCGGAAATGCTACAGTAAATGTCCCTGCAGTTGGCAGATAAAGAGCCCAGCTCCCTTGCTCTTCCATCTGCTGGCGACCCTGGGCTGCCTGACCTGATCCAACTGGTCTCTCCCAGCACTGAGCGTCCATTGTGGGGCCTGGACCGGCTTCCTTCCTCCCCAGGACCCCCTCTTTCTCTTTTCTACATCTCATCAGGTTTTCCTGAGATCACCTGTGAAAACCTCCAGGCCTGGGCTCCGGGCTCTGGGTCTGCTCTGGGGGAGTCTAAACCAAGACAAATTCAGATAGCTCAGGCTCTCCAGGGAAAGAGCCCCGCCAGGCCCGTCACTCTGCACAAGTCTCATTTCTGCTCTCAGCCATTTTTAGAGCCTACTTTAAGTATGAGCAGAGCCCAATATCAATAGACATTTGAGGAAATTCTCCAGTGACTCAGAAAGTTAAACAAAGTTGTCATTTTTAAAAAAGTGATTATGTTATGGTTTAATTTTAGCCCTGCTCATGCATGGAGCAATGTGCCGCAATAATAGTACTAATAGCACAAAAAGGCACGTCTGTGCTCATTTTCATAAACAGGAAGCTAAAGTTTCCTCTCCAAATAAAAACGTGGTAACCCTCTGCACCCCAGTAGTTGCCACTTGCTGAGATGCTGAGATTGGAGATTAAAGTTGGTTCCTGCTATCCTGGGGGGTACATTCCAAGGGAGATGGCAGATGAGAGGGGTGTGCTTGAGCTGCAGGCAAGAGGGAAAGGGTGGGCAAACAGCAAGAGCCCCCAAGTGAGCCTAAAACCAGGAGGCTGGGGGGAGGTGTAAGGGAAACATTTGCAGAGGATAAGCTGGGTGCAGCGAAAGGAAAGGCATTTCCAGTAGAAGGAGCCACATGCAGGAAAAGGGAAGTATTTTCAGATGGATTGCAGTGCTGAAGGAAGTGAAGGAGAAAGTGTCAAATGAGGCAGGATGGGGGCTGGTTCTTTCAGAACAAGGAGGTGGAATTGTCTATGGGAGCCTTTAAAGTCATCTGTAGGCTGAGGATGATGTCACAAAGAGGAAACATATTCAATGGTCCCCACAGTCTTTCTTTAATGTAAACATGTTCCCCACCTCCCACAGTTTATTAGGAAGATGGAAAAAAAACCCACTAACTCAGTATCTTGTGAAAAGAAAACTAGCTGGCCTGTGTGGGCAGGTGCAGGAGGAGATGAGGCAGGTGACTGGCAGTGCCATGAAGTGTGCTTTTTGTGCTTTAAGTACCTACCTCCCAGTGGGCGTGCGTGCGCACACACACACACACACACACACACACCCCTTCTACAAGATCATATCCATTTTCTACAGCTCACACTCAGTGCCTTCATGTGGCTCAGGGCCTCTCATTAAGGAGGGGGGCAGAAGGCTTTCTTCCTCCTGAGACTGAGTCTTTTTGGCACCAAGTTCCAGGAAGGCGGCAGTGGGTGCCGGATGCTCTTATCCTGGCTAACGTGGAACTGTTCTCAAGTAACATATTGTCTCAAACCAGCCGCATTAGAAAGGTTTTTAGAAAGTGCAAAGGAAGAATCTAAGGGTAAGCTATAAAGCTCCTCACAGAGTAACAGGGAAGAGATCTGTTGACAAGTCTTCAGAGCACCCCTAAAACATCACGGAGACCCAGGCATCAGGACGGAGAGGCGAACACAGGCAAAGGAAGAGGTAGCTGAGAGATGGCTGCTGGGAAACCCTTAAGACCATCTGCAGGCAACATTCTAGAGCAAAGCATGCATGCAGCTATAAGAGTAAAACATAATTTACAAAAACAATTGGTGGTGGGCAAAATATGGTCCGTGAGTAGTAGTTTGCCAACCCTGGATAGAGGTGAAATTACAAAAAGTCAAAAAGCATGGACTTTAGAAACAGACAGACTTCAACTCCAACACCAGCTCTAACACATGTCAGTGAAAGTTATTTTACTGTGTGACCTCCTGACTCTCCTTTCTCCAGATGTAAGATAGGGCAGTGACTCCTACTTCCGGGACAGTGACCAGGAAAGCCGAGATGCAGTTCTAAGTGCAAAGACCTTAACACCATATGTGACACATGTAGACACTCAACAAATATTAGTCATCTTTTTCCTACTTGACTTTTCCTCGAGCCGTTATTATTTATCTTTTCGTGGGTTCCAGTAAGTACTAATGGGTCTCTGATTACATGATGAGGTGGCAGACTCCAGCGATAGGGCATGAACAAGCATACTGGAGTGGTGGAAAGGCTAAGACTGACATGGCGGTGGTCATTCTATTTCAATTAGGTTATCTTGGTGGCAAGCAAAATAAACTGATTGGCTAGTTGAAATGAAAAGGAAATTTAGAAGAAAATGGTACAGCTCAGGAGATCCAAGAGAAAACGGAAAATTAGAAAGCTTCAGAAACAGGAATTTCACATCACTCTTGCCCTGACTTTCAGAAAAGTCTGTTTCTTCTATATTAAAACATTTACCTCAATATTCATGCTCTTCCTTGGGAGCCATCTCTCTCGACTCAGAGCCAGCTCTCAACGCGTCATTGCTTATAAGATCTGGTAGGATATTTATGGATTTGTATCCCTCTATTTTTCCCTTGGTAATATTACTATTTTATTCCCCTTCTTTTGTAAAATAAAACCTGTTAATAACTTAAAAAATATTCAAAGCTCCATGGAAATTGTAACTGGATGAGATAGGACTACCCCTACACTGAGAGTGGAAAGAGGAAAGATTTGGGGCACCCATCCTCCAGGAACCCATTAACTCACTGACTTCCAGCACCCAGATGAGTAAAACTGGATTATGAGTACGACCCGATTAGCACTTCTGAAGAGAACATTCTCAGGCTCACTGAAAGGCACCGGGATTGTTGGCCCAGGAGGCCCTTGTCCATCTGCTAAGGGTTTCTTGACCTCGATGCTATTGACATCTTAGGCAGGATAGTTCACTGAGCCATCTTGTGCTTTGCAGTGTTGCGTAGAATCGTGGTAGCTGCCGCCTGGATGCCTATAGCATCTATTCTTCCATATCCCCAGAATCAGGGCAAAATCACTCCAGGCTGGGAACTGTGGGGCTGGCTCCCACCCCAGGGCCCTCTGAACTTCTGGTGTGCCTAGTTTGGTCTTGTGTCACCATTCCCTAAGGCACTCAGTTGGTGTGAGGCTGAACTTGCCACACTATTTCTTACTGAACATTTTACAAACACATCAACAATGACAATTTATAGACATCCTCAAGCTCAGGAAAAGCTTGCTTTTTCATTGGTGTAGATGCTCAGAGATAAGTACATGAATAGTTGAATGAATAAACCTATACATTATATTTTACATACATATTTTAATTATATGCATATACTATACAACTTACTATATTGTTTTTAGGCTCTTGCAGGCAAAGAGTTTATAATTTTTCCCAATTTTTTATATTTTGTCCCATCAATCTATACTTTTAATTTAGACTCAGAATGTTTGAGATGGAGAAAACCATATCATCTGAGAAACATTTTGCATACATTCTGACCACAGTTATATGAGTTTCTATTTCCTTAAGAATCAGATAAGCTGGGCCTCCCTGGTGGCACAAGGAGTTAAGCACTGCACTATAAAGCCTCTGCAGCAACTGCAGCAAGACTTCCATCCCCAGTTACAGAGTGAACCACATAAGTGATCAGACCTCTCCTTCCCTCCCCGCTGCTCCCCTCAGCAGTGTATTTCAGTTGCTCTGCCTGTTCTGTTCCCCATTCTGTCTCTGGTAAATCCTCTTACCCCCCACACCTTTTGCTGTACCCCAGTTATGCATAAAAAAATGAATCTTTAAAAGAAAAAAAAGAATCAGGTAAGCAATTTTATCACATAGGGCCCAAGAAAAACAACTGATCTATGTGCAGAAACAACTGGAATCCAAAGACTTTCTGACTATATTTTTCTGTATTGTGTTTTATAACTATCTAATTTTTTTTCAATTAAAATGAAGTACTTTCAATCACAATAGATTTTAATCTGAAAATAAGATGGCATTTTACTGTATTTTTTTAAAAAAATCACATTTTAAATTTTATAGTGAAACTCACTGTCTGAAGAACCTATCTGTTCATTTCATGGTTTAATCTCCACACAATAGTTAAAATGTTGAAATTAAAAATATTATTTATATTCTGAATAATAAATGAAAAAAGCTAAACACTTGTCTTTTATGAGACCCCATTTGATAAACATCAAATTTTCACTATAGCATTATCTTAAAGAGAAAAATAATTTTTTTCACTATAATCCTTCCTTTATTGTTTTATTAAATAATGCACAAGCAATTTATTAAAAAATAAAGCTTGTTATGGAGAACTTAATAAAGATCAAAAATCAAATATATAACAATGAACCCCAATCAACAGACATAGACAGTGCACTTTTTAAATATTCATGAAGGTATGTGTAAATATACAAACATTTCCTTTATTGGGGTAACACTGGGTTACAACACTTTACATGATTTAGAGTAACGAGGTCACATCTCCTCAGGTGTATGTCACCATCTCACAACCACCATTAAAGACCCCATACTTTCATAGACTACTAGCCCCTCCCTCCTCCGTTCCCACTCCCTCCAAGCTCCACTAGAAGCTTCAATTCTAGGATTTATTTTGATTTAGTTTTGGCACTTCCTTTGTGTGCTTTTGTTGTTGCTGTAGTTATTATTTGTTTTTTGTATATTCTGTATGAGTGAAATCACATGGTATTTGTCTTTCTCCTTCTGACTTATTTCACTTAGTATGGTCAGTTCCATCCACGTTGTCAAAAATGACAAGAGTTCATCTTTTTTTTTTTAATAGCTGGTTAGTGTTCCATACTGCATCTTATTAACCCACTGCTCTTGTCGATAGACATTTAGGTTGTTTCCCTATATTGGCTACTGCAAATAGTGTTGCAATATATTTTTAAAGAATTTCTCCCATAAAGCCAATAAAATAGGTCCTATTTAATATCATCTCTGTTTAATAGGTGAAAATACTGAGGTTCAGAGAAAATAACTTGCTCCAGGACAGAAACAGGATTTATAACCCAGGCTTCTGATGATAGGCAGTGAGGATTTTCTGGTCTAGATCCTCCTCTAGATCCAACTCACTCCGATCTCTGCACATTCAGTTTTTTAAGCAGGACTTAACTTTATGAACCTGATTTTGATCCAGCTTTGGAAATGTAGCTGTCTTCTGATGAAACCATCCACTCTCCATCTGGTGAATTAACTTGCTTTTCATCTCCTCCTCCCTCCCTCAGCCCCCAGGTCACAGGTTACTTGATAGCACCTTGGCTAGAGAATCAATGACTAAGGAAAGCAGAAGAAAGGAAACTTAGCTCAACTCTTGTTACCTGAGGTGGCATCTGAAACCTTTGCTCAGAAAGGCAGTTTTGTATTTCCCATGAATTTAAGATGTCCCTGTCACTCAAGGTACCAAATGTTCTGAGTTGGTGATCCAAAAGAAAATGGACTCATTGTGCAAAAGGACAATTAATAGGGAAATACTTCATAGCACACAGATGTGCAGTAAAACCCCCAAGGAACTATTTGGCTCTTTCTTTGTTGTTTTGCCTTGGTGGAGGTCGGGGAGAGGAGTGGAACTGCTGAAAAGCCTAAGAACTTCAGGAGTTATGAGTCCTGCCCCCAAAAGTCTCTGTGGATTAGAGTCCTCCCCTCCCTGCCTCTATCCTACATTGCTTTTTCACTACCCATCCCTGGCTTCCCTCTCGATAATCATTTCCAGTAGTGATCAAGGAATGTACAAACTTGGTTTTAAATTTGAGAGTCTGTAGACACGCTACATGAGTCCTGACAAACCCTGAGCAGCAGCTGAGCCAATATCCTCTTCCTACGAGCTCAACCTCAGGAAGACCTGGTGGGCTTGACCATGAAACTCTGGAGAAAAAGGAGGCCATCCCACAAAATGTTCTGAACGTCTTTTCAAAACTCTTTTTTTTTTTTTCCACTATTCTCCTTTCCTTGTCTTTCGTTTCCTCATCTTTTCTTTCTCCCTTTTAAGCTCTCACCGAAGGAGGGGAGTCACCATGAGAAAATTCTATAATGGCTTACAGTGTAAAGGTACAGTGAAGCTTTCTAATAAGGTCCCCAGGAAAAGGGGAAGTTCCAGGTTCCCTGACCCACCAAAAGGAGGGTGGAGCTGGGCAGAGAGGAGAAGAAGCTAGAGAGGAGACTGCGAAAAGGAAGGAAGTAGGATGGAGAGCAAGGAGCCCTGGCAGAGGCACATGGAGCAGAGAGACACATGAAGAAGCTGTATTTGCTTCTTAGTCCTGGACTGGTTGGAACAGATGCAGGTGACAGACCCGTGAGGTGGTTAACAATGGCAGATTTTATGTTGGTTTTGATTTTGCTCTTTTCCTCCCAGTCTTGTCTGACCCTTTTCTATGGGTCCCCACCAAAAGGTGCTTTAGGCTTGTGGCAGGCTTTTGGGCCTTGGTTTGGGCCAATCCTATTTGACTTGACTTTTACCCACGAGGGGTTGGGTAACTCTGGGTGATTGATTTAGTAACTATATTCTTTGTCTTTTCTGTATTGTTCACTAGTAGTATTAAAGTTCCTTTCCATTGAAGGTCTTACGTGTTTTGTCTTGATCTGGTGGATGGCAGAACCTATCCAGAGCGGCCAGGTTTGGGGATTCTGGGGTGCCCTGCTCCCTGTCCTGTAACAGAGGGACAGTTGTGATGATTGATTCTATTTTATTTCTGAGGTTAAAAGTGAAAGAAGAAAATAAACCTTCCAAAAATGACTTGCTTTATTATTCTTAGGAACTATTTTTTTTTTTTCAGAACTTTTTTTTAATGTCAAAGTGAATTAAATTTTCCCACACACTTCTCTCACTCTTCTCCTCTTTACCTTTCTAAGGATTTTCTGGTGTTCAGGCTCAAAAGGAATCATCTGCTACCCTTCTGGATTCTTCTGGGACTGGACAAGTAATCAAAACAGCATCATACAGGTTAGCAAAGTAAAAAACAATCAATTTAATTACATGGATATGGAGAATTTACATGGTTGTAAACTCTCACGAATAATGGAGCCGGAAGGGATTATGCTAAGGAAATTAACTCAGAAAGAACAAGGTAAATATTGGATGGTTTCATTTAAGTGTGGAATATAGAGAAATCAAACAAAGGGTTAAGGAAAGGACAAAAACTTGCAAGCTGACCTTAGATCTGAGGCATACAGCAGGGGAATGGGAAGGAGAGGGATCTCAGAAGGGGAGGGGAAAGCATCAGGGATGTGGGAGATGGGTCAGAGGTGCTGTGGTGGTGGGAGAACTGTGGGGACTACACTTGAGGGGAGAAATCAAATAATGTCTAATAATTAATGAGGTATAAGAAAATTAATTAATTAATTGAAAAGATAAATGAAAGTACTTTTTATTCCTCAGCAGAAATCCATGGCTTATATTGAAAAAAATTATGGGCATGGTGTTTTTTTTTTTTTAAGATTTATTTATTTATGCATACAAGCCCTGGGGTACAGGCCAGAGTCCAGGGAGGTGAGAGGATTCACCAGAGACAGAGTGGGGAACAGAACAGGCAGACTGACTGAAACACACTGCTGAGGGGAGCAGCGGGCACAGCAGGAGAGGTCTGCTGCGCCATGTGGGTCCCCTCCCTGGCCGGCAGCAGGGATCGAACTCGTGCTGCAGTGGCTGCGGTTTGCTTCATAGTGCGTTGCTTAACCCACTGCGCCACCAGGGAGGCCCCATGGTGTTTTTTTTTAACAGAATAAGCCTCAATGACATTAACTTGAGTCCCACAATGTTTTGAAGAAAGCTATGCCCCCAGAAACACCACCATGTCGAACTGACACAACTCAACATGAAAAGAAGCCTTTGGACCACCTAACTTCTAGAAGCAGAGGAAGCTTAGAAAACGACTCATATGAAGTGTCATGTGTAACCTGTCATGAAAAATAAAGATGATTCTGAAAGTAGAACAAAGAACCAAGAATGAATAAATAAAAGCAAAATCAAGAGCTTGGAAACTATTTCTGGGCAAAAGCAGAAGTCAGTCCTAATTTAGTGACTGCCAACATTTGCCGGGAGATTTCAGTCACTATAGACCAGTGGCTCTTTTGAGTTCTCATGTCTATATATGTATAAATACCTCCCTCTCTCTCATCTTCTCTACATCCCAAGGAATCACCTATTAAATAAAGGCACTTGTAATCTTCAAAGTGACAGAACTTCTCTTTATCACTTAGTTGTTTTATCTGTGAACTGACAAGTTTGGTTGAACCGATTCTAAATTGTTGTCTGTTTCACCAAAGTATTGTTGAAATAAGATTACTCTTAGTGAGGTAGAGACAGGAGAACTCTACATCACAAATGACATTTTGAAGGGGCCTCCCTGGTGGCGCAGTGGGTTAAGCAATGCACTATGAAGTAAACTGCAGTCACTGCAGCATGAGTTCGATCCCTGCCACTGGCCAGGAGGGGACCCACATGGCACAGCAGACCTCTCCTGCCTTGCCCGCTGCTCCCCTCAGCAGTGTGTTTCAGTCAGTCTACTTGTTCTGCTCCCCACTCCGTCTGGTGAATCTTCTCACTTCCCGTGACTCTGGCCTGTACCCCAGCTCTTTATGCAGAAATAAATCTTTTTAAAAAAGCCAAAGTGACAAATGACATTTTGAAAAACATTCCTAGAAATACCTGCTACCTCAGAAAGTGGGCGCTGGGACTATCAAGTCTGGGCCCGGCTTCCTGAGGGAGGAAGAAGGGTAAAGAGGAAGCTGGACGTCGTCCCCTCTCCTGACCCTCAGCACTAGCAGATGCCTAGGTCCCACTTGAACCTAAGAGAAGCGTCCACACGTGTCTCTGCCTTCCTGCTGTCCAACTCCACCATTTCATTTTGATATGTTCTATGTATTTCATTTCCCCCTCCCCTGCTGTATGCCTCAGATCTAAGGTCAGCTTGCAAGTTTTGTCCTTTTCTTAACCCTTTGTTTGATTTCTCTATATTCCACACTTAAATAAAACCATCCGATATTTACCTTGTTCTTTCTGAGTTAATTTCCTTAGCCCACACAGCTGGGCTCCTGGCTGCCATGGCCTGCGCACCTGCTCTCACTTGCTCTTGCTGCTTCTGGGTTGGGTGACTGTTGTCCTGCTGTCAGCAGTTACTCAGGTGTTCCTGCACTTAGCCTGTAGCTTGACCTCAGGAATTTTGGAGGTGGTTCCCTTTCTCATTCCCCCAAACATGGGAACCCCCTCCCTTGTTGACAGGTGTCTGCAGTGACCCTGACATCAAGGAGGAGCAAGTCTAACTGCTCCAGGTGTTGCTGACAGGGCCTCCTGGAGAGGCCTGAGGTGAGTGGGGAGAAACAGCTCCACAGGAGGCTGCCTCCTTGTTGGCTGGACATGCTGCCTCCAGGAGAAGCTTGACACCTGTGTCTGTGTGGCCAGAGACAGAGGCCATTGCCTGGGGATGTCTGGATAGGGGTGCTCAGGAGGAGTGGCATTGAGTTCAGTGAATTCCAGTTAAATCAGAATCGCTTTGAGGTATAGCAAGAGGGTGGGGACGCCGATAACAGTGGTGAGTCAGCACTTTGTAGGTGGGTTGTAGAATCTTTTCCTAAAGGGCCATTCTGTAAGCCGCCTTTAGTGGAAGGTGAGCCTTTTCCCCAGCTGGAGACAGTCCTGAAAGTGACTGACCTGATCGAGGACCCACTATCTCTTGAAACAGAAACTAATTTCTTCCCGTGCTTCCTGCATCCTTTTCCCTAATGTGACTGTGCACATCAGGGCCCATGTACAGTGTGGACTGATGGGGAAGGCAGGCCCAGGGGCAGGATATCATGAAAGGGAGCCTGGGGTGAGTGTGAGAATATGGCTTAGTCAGAGCTGTGGGGGCTGTGGACTTGGTCTCTGCCCTGCCCCAGCGGGCTCTAGGCTGCAGCTGGTGCAGTCTCTGGCAGCTACAGTGGAAGCGGCCTCTTGGAGGCAGCTTTGTGGGAACTCTCATAAAGGAAATGCTACAGCTCAGGGAAACCAAACTGCCCTTGTTGTGGAATCTCTCTCAAAAATATTTTGTTGTGCATAATATTTTTGGACCCCCACTGACAGCAAATCACTAAAACAGTGGAAAAGAAAAATGAGGGAGGTGACTACTGTATTACAAGATTCAAGTGATTTGTTAGTGTTGCACAGGGTAATTGATCACACTCTTTCTTTTTCATCTGCCCTTGCAGAAGAGACATGCAAAAGGAGGAAAGGCCACATACCCTCCTTTCCAGGAAATTCTGAGTTACTGATTTTAAAGTCGGTATATTAGTCATCTGTCGCCATATAAGAAATTATTCCTAATCTTAGTGTCCTTAAACAAGCAACGTTATAATCTCACTTCTGTGAGTCAGGAATCAGATGGTTGGCTGGCTCAGGGCCCGTCAAAAGGCTGAACTCAAGGTTCTGGCCAAGGTTACAGTTAGCATATCTGGGGAAGAGCCATCTGTCCAAACTCACCCACAGGGCTTTTGGCAAAACTCAGGTCCTTTCTGGCTGTTGTCCTAGATCCTAGTTCTTTGCCACATGGTATTCTCTGTTGGGCAGCTCACAGGATAGCATCTGCTTCCTTCAAGCAGTGAGGGAGAAGAGGAGAGGGAGGAAAAAACTTTGCTGTTGTTTCACAAGTCAATTTTGGAAATGGCAGTCTACCACTGCATCTGTATGCTGTTTGTTAGAAGTGAGTCACTAGGTCCAGCCCACACTCAAGAGGCGAGCATTACAGAGGGTGGGAATACCAGCAGGCAGAGATCACGGCTGCTACCACAGGTTGCTGATTTCTGTGTGTGTTTCCCAGACCAAAGCAGAAGTTGTAAGGTATCTCTTGTATAGCTCTGGCTTTCCTGTGGGAGTTGCATTTGACTGGGTGTTCCTTAGACAGAGGAGATAGTTTGGAGATGGGGTCCTTGGGTTGAAAGAGGGGGTGCTGCTCAATATTAGCAGTGTCTTCAGGGGCGTGAGGAAGACCGGTGGAGAATCCATAGCATCAGTCTCTCATATGTGAGTGTCCTAGGAGTAGGGTTTCTGATGGGATAAGCTGACACATATGAGGAGGCGTTGAATATCAAGCACCTTTGTCTTGGGAGCTGCATAAAAGTTTAAAAGCTGCCAGATCCCCCACATGGGGGATGTCATTGCCTTGGAAGGGAGCAGATGGTGTTGACCAACAAATATCCTATCGCCACCATGGTATATCAAGGACCAAGCAATCTTTTCTACATAATCCTCGGCAGATTTTAGTTGTCAAGAATTATGACCTAAAGAACCCCAATAATGCTGATATTGGGAGGCTTCCCATCCTAATGAATGGAGACTTGAGAATTTAACTTAGAAAAATTATGTTTCTTTTACCTTGGCATTGTAAATGTATATTCTACTCCTGTTTATTATTTAGTTAATCTTTACACCTTTTTGTAGCTTCATTTATTCCTTCGATAGAAGGGCTAGCACAGAACAAGCCAGGGTGAAAGAACACTCTTGTGTTGTTGAGAAATCAATATATTGGACTTTAAGATCTTACATGGGGGGCCTCCCTGGTGGCGCAGTGGGTTAAGCAATGCTATGAAGCAAACTGCAGTTACTGCAGCACAAGTTCGATCCCTGCTGCCGGCCAGGGAGGGGACCCACATGGCGCAGCAGACCTCTCCTGCTGTGCCCG
>JAGFMF010011592.1:1406050-1425349 GCA_019455555.1 Galemys pyrenaicus | reverse complement strand
TGCTCCCTGCTCTCTGTGGTGAATCCTCTCACCCCCCACACCTCTGGCCTGTACCCCAGTGCTTGTATGCATAAATAAATAAACCTTAAAAAAAAAAAGATCTTACATGGGAGGGAATATATTGACTATAACTGTAAATCTGGGGTGAGGACTGCAGTCATCCAGCAGGGTCGATGATACAGGGGCTCATAAGTGTCATCTGGACGCTGCTGGCCTCTATTGCTTGTCCCTACTCTTCTGCTCTTCTTCATTTTCCGGCTTCCTGGGGTGCCAGCGTGCCTACCGGTAAGCTCAGACCTATTATCTTTCAGATTAAAGTGACCCTGAAAATATGGTCAGTCTCACAAAAGTCCCTGGAAAGTCTCATTGTCTTTTTGGCTCCATTTGAGTCCCCCATCCATGTCTGAACCTCTCACTAGGGGGTGGAAGGTGCCTTTTGACTAGACTAGGGCACACACCCATATAGGACGGGCCGGTTGTGAGGGAGTTCCTTCTCTACATGGACTGAACCTGAAGAATTTCCCCAGAAGTGAATATTACTCAGAAGAGATTCAGTGATAACTCCAAACATCACATTTTATTGTTTCATTGAATAGTAAATGATTATGTATCTGTTAGAAAACTTATTAGATCATTTGACATACTATTTTGATATTACTGATTTTCATCCTTTTAATCAATCATAACATTTAACTTAACGAGTTAAAGAAATCTTTGAAATCTATTCATATATATTTGTATGAAAATATTGTTTTTAACTTTAAAAAATTGTATTTCAGGGCACAGTGGGTTAAGCAACGCACTATGAAGCAAACCACAGCCACTGCAGCACAAGTTCGATCCCTGTCACCGGCCAGGGAGGGGACCCACATGGCGCGGCAGACCTCCCCTGCTGTGCCTGCTGCTCCCCTCAGCAGTGTGTTTCAGTCAGTCTGCTTGTTCTGCTTCCAACTCTGTCTGGTGAATCCTTTCACCTCCTGTGACTCTGGCCTGTACCCTAGCTCTTTATGCATAAATAAATAAATCTTTAAAAAAAATTGTTCTTCAGCAATTGAGAAGAGGTGGTTACTGTGTTCCTTTTTGTTTAAAATTCTCATTTTCCTTTAAAAACCACCTGAATGTTATATATCCTCAGGGAAAAATTAGGTTTAAATTCGCCTTACACTTTAAACACTTGCCATTCAGCTTAGTCAGACGTAAAACTGGATCCTTCAGCCTCCGGGCAAGCTGCCTTGGCAGATGCTGTGTGGAAAGAGATGAACCATCTCTACAAAATCCTGCCCAAACTGTAGATTAATGAGCAAATTCAACATGTTATTGTTTTAAGCCACCCAGTTTTGGAGCGTAATCATTGTAATAAATGACTGATACAGGGAATTTTCCTTTAAATAAAATACATCTTGATCTGAAAATTCTACATGTTGCATTAAAATTTTTTTTAAATATACATTTTTAGGGAAAATTAAAATGGAAAAAGAGTTTCCATTCATGTCCTCTTACTTCTAACCTAATTCCAAGTCACCTAGTGGTCAAAAGATATTCCATCACCAAATAACTGCTATGACAATAACACTTGACCTCTTTTTTACATTGGAGAAAAAAAGGAAAGATAAAGGGAGAAAGGGTTAGGGGGTCAAGATTGCAGAATAAAGAGAACTTGTGCTTGTCCCCTAGTATGGCCACAAAAAAATGTACATATGAAAATATGGAGCGAACTATACAGAGCAGACCTGACACTCAACTGAATAGAATTTCCATAACAAAGTATTAAGTGGCAGCATCCAGAGGGGTAGGAAAGACAGAGATGCTCTCGCTAAGGAAACTCATCATGGGGACAATAAGGCACAATCATGAAGAGATTTCCAAGGTGCAGAACGCTACCTTAGGGAGCCATGAGAGGGCTGTTCCCAACACTCAGTCACTCAACCTTATGATCCAGAATAGTGGACATAAGGCCCTGGAGTCCTGCTCCGAAAAGAAGCGAGCACAGAAGACTAAGGGAAACGCAGAGATTAAGCATCAGTCATTAATAACACCAAGGGCCAACTCACACTGGGATTCAAAGTAAAAACACTAGTCTGAAAGGTGTCTGACCCACAGGAGATGTAATCCCAGACATCAGCCTTACAATGTCAGCCTGGAAGACAGAAACCCTGGGGAATCATCTGGGTCAGAATTACTAGCAAGCATCATCTTGGCAAACACAACATCGCTAATAATAGCTCAGGTGGGTGCCATCTTGGAACCCATCCTCCATATTATGAGACCCAGTGGGCGAGTCCCTGATGAAAGCTCCACCATCCACAGAAGTAGCCACTCTAGCTGGGGACTGAGAGAAAGCAATCCAGAGGGTGCACCGCGGCCCACAAACAAGCCTGTCTCCCACCGGTCACCACTTGCTTGTCGGCAAACAAGCTGTGCCCCCACAGCCAGCACAAGGAACTGTTCAAAGCCTAGCTGGCTAACATGAAAATCTTGCCACCTGCTGTGTTCCCCTGTCAGCCCAGGTTCTGCCAGACCTCAACCACTGCCTGCCCTGCATGTGCTCTGCCTCCACAAGGCCCTTCACAGACCCTCAGTCACACCCCAGTCTCCTGTGGCACCAATGTGCTTGAGTCATGCTGCCTCAAGGCAGAGCCTGCAGCAGTCACCAGGTCTCAGGGGTATGCACTGGAACTGCCCATGCCAGAAGTCCAGCTACTCCGCACATTTTCTGTAGTTAACTGAAAGAAAAGTCTCCAGGAGTGTCACCTACGTGACACTGTGGACTGCTGCTGGGACCACACAAGTACCTGCTCAGCAGGGAGCCCAGGTACAAGGGCACACATCCACAGCACCTCCAGGCAGCCACACGTCAAGGCTGGACCACAGACCTCAGAACTAGCCATTGTGCACACCTTAGTCTAGGGTCATGGCCAAACCCCAACAAAATGCCACTGACAAGATTAACAGCCCTGTCCACAGTACTTCCCGGTACAAGAAGCAGGAAGGCGCAGTCCACAAATAGGACTCACCCGATGGCAACTAATTCGGGGAGCTGGGGAGATGGCGCTCCAGGATGCCACGAGACACCACCTACATAAAACCTCATAGATGTCGCTTTAATCTAGCATTCAAAGTGAACATCAGCAGGCAGTGATGAAAAAAACCTAAGTCGGTTCTGAGAGATTGTTGTAGAAGATGAATTGTCCCAGTTTGAAGGAGACTAATGAGACATGAGAACTTAATGCCTTATATGATTCTGAACAGGATCTTTTTGCTATAATAACCATTTATTGGGACAACAGGTGGAAAACTTGACTGGCAGCTGTGGGTTAGACCATAGTAAGGTTTTAATGCTGATTTCCTGGTTTTGATGATTGTGTTTGGTTATGAGGAGAATGTCCTTGTCTGTAGAAAATACACTAAGCATGAGGCCAGGAGATCGGGGTGGGGGGAGTGAGGAGGCTTTACTTAGACAACTTGCTCAAATATTTCAGGTAATGACTTTTGTTCTTCCATGTTTGAGATTGTTTCCAGAAAAAAATATAAAAACTAGAGGCAAACTGAGAAAAGACATAAGTTGGAAATTTTGTAGGGTGCTTGGGGAGGAGTAAAGCAGGGGATGGAGAACAAAAGCTGTAACTTAACAAAGAGCAGGAGAGGATTAAGGAGAACTGATCTATTTAAAAGAGAGGGCTGGAGAGGAAACAAGATACTGACACAGTTGACAGAAACTGAAGGTGGGGATGGCAGTGGATTTGCAGAAGTTGAAAGGAAAGCCTGGGTGAGTGGGAAGATGAAGAAAAGAAGGCGGGGAAGAGAACTAATATTTACTGAATCTCTTCTATGTATTAAGCACTACGTGGAGTATTCAAATCCCATTTAACTCATAGAAACTTGTAAGGTGAGAATTTTATCCACATTAAAAAATCTGAATAAGCTAAGACATAAAGAGGGTAAGTTAAAACAACTAGTAAGCAGAACCAAGATGTAAATCCAGAATGTGTGATTTCAGTGACAGCGGGGTAGTAGAGAAATGGTTTCACCAGATCAGAGAAGGGAGAGAATTTCGTTTTTGCCTCCAGAGACTGGAGAGGGTGTAGAGACTGAAATGATGAAAATGATGTAAGAAAATGATGATGGAGGCCTGGGAGTTGGGATTGAAAACAGGACTGAGTAATAACCTAAAGAGGTGTGTTGGAGTATGGTAGGTCAGCTTATAAGATGGCATCCAATTATCCCCATTCTATCCTTCTCTACATGAGTGTGGGCTGGATCTGGTGACTTGCTTCTAAATAACAGAATATAAAAAAGCAAAGAGCTGTCATTTGTCAATTCTGTGATTAGGTTATAAAAAATGATAACTTCTGTCATGTTACCAGTCTCTTTCTTAAGTTTCGATGGAACAAGCTATCATGCTGGAGAACCTGAATGGGCAAAGGACCGAGAGCAGCCGCCAGCTGACCACCATCAAGGAAGGTGTCTCAGTCCAACAACCATCAGGAGGCTGAATCCCACCACAACCACATGAATGAACTTAGAAGCAGATTCTATCCCAGTCTAGCCTAATGGAATCTGTAGGAGACCCTGAGCCACAACTGTGATGGCATCCTTTCAGAAAACTTGAAGAGGGGCACCCAGTTCGGGTGTAGCTGCATTTCTGGTCCATAGAAGTGAGATAATAAATGCGTGTACTTTTAAGGTGCTAAATCTGGGGATACAGGATTCTCATCATTTGAGGATTCCATACCTGAAAACTTTCCTACTCTCTAAAATTTACTTTTCACTTCCCAGTCAAGCTCATGTCACCTTGACAGTCATTTATGGACATAGAAAGTGGCAAACATTTGAGTTTGCCTGATGCACACTTTCCAGCCTGAGGTTGAACAGGCAACGTTCTGTCTTCTTTCAGCTATCACACTGTAAAGAAGTAAACTCTTGGCAGCTTACTTAATACCATTTAAAATTTTTTTTTTACATTTTATTGGTAATTTCACTGTCTAAAATGGCCCTCAAGCATAATGCTGAACTGCTGTCTAGTGTTTCTATGTGCAAGGTAGTGATAACGAGACTTATCAAGAAAACTTGTGATAGTAAGCTTTGTTCAGGCATGAAGTCTATTCAGGCTGTTGGCTGTGAATTTAATGTTAATGAGTCATCTGTCAATATATAGTAAATAAAGTACATTTAAACAGAAACATATCAGACAAAGTTACGCATTGGATGAAACTAACCCTACCTTTCCTCTAGGAGTAATGATTCAGCATTCACCATTTAGAGTCCTCAGTGACTTTCAGATCTTAACTACTTTGAATAATGAGAATTGACTGTGACTTGTGCAGCTATACATAATGAGCACAGAGAGAAACAGGGTCATTCAGTTCACTAATCCAAGGGGGAAGAGTTTCACCAGGACCATGATTGAGGGTCAAGGGTACAGTCCTCTGATGGGGGGAAGGCTAGAGAAAGTGATTGGTGGTGTTACTGTCTGCTATCCAAGTACCATTAAAATGGTTTTATATGTGTGTATGTGTGTGTGTGTGTGTGTATCTATCAAAAAGAAATACGTTTTCTGGAAAGAAATGAGTTATTTTGGATGTTTGGATGATTGTGAGTGAAACCTTCTAGGAAAATTAGCCACATAAAGCAGTCTCCTTGCTCTATAAAATGTACAGCTGTGTGAGAATGGATGTGTCAAAGGCACCAACTTAATGGCGGTTATGTGATGGTACAGGGTGATGTAACCCAGGGTGGGATTCTGGCAGCTGTAGCACATTGATGTGTCAACACAGGGAAATGCTATATAACACAGGGGAAGCTGTAGAAGAGTTCCCAAGTGCCTTAACATGGCTTTTCTGTCATCTGTGATGTATGCTGCAAAGGTGTGTCTTCTATGGCTGTGAGTTTAAGGTATCTTATTTTGTTTACCTTTCTGACCACAAAAGTTTCTTTTTAATTTTGGTTTTCAACTATATCTATAGGATCACTCTTACCCCACCTGCTAAGTCCTTAAATATGCCTGGATTTTATATAATAAGTAGTATTGTTTTGTGAGTATGTGCATAGATTTAGCAGTTGCTAAATGGCACTGTGCTAGAAATAGTGTCTTCATTCTTCCTTTCCTACTCCACCCTGTGATTTAAGTATTGTTTTAGGAAAGTGTAGTTTGTCGCTTCTAACGGCCTCATACCATTCCATAGTGTGTGTCCATATTCACTATCCTTTCCCCTTTGCTTCTAATTTTCTTTACCACAGCAAAGGAAGTGAATGAATATTTTATTGTCATGGAACAGAATCACGGAATTTATTTTCTTGTGATCACTCCTCAGTCTTCTTTGTGTGTGTGTGGGGGGGAGGAAGGGGTAGGGAGGGGAGGCATTATCCACCAGAACTCATTCCTAGATTTTGAGAACATGAAATATCTCACTTTTGTAGAGCAACTTCTCATCTGGCTACACAATTTTATGAGAGGCAGAAATACACATTTATTAGTTTTAAACACACACACACACAGAGTGCTTATTCCCAACCACTTTTTTGCCTAAAGATGGTAAAAGTGAAAAAAAAAAAAAAAAGCAAAATCTAAACCTAAAATGCCACTTAATGCATTTTAATTAGGAAAATAAACANACACACACACACAGAGTGCTTATTCCCAACCACTTTTTTGCCTAAAGATGGTAAAAGTGAAAAAAAAAAAAAAAAAGCAAAATCTAAACCTAAAATGCCACTTAATGCATTTTAATTAGGAAAATAAACAGGTACCATGAAAAGCAAGAGAAAAAAGGAAACATTGACAAAATCAAGTAACCATGAACACAGAGATGCTTCCGAAGTGAGAAAATGCTTACTCACAGGTAAAAGGTGGTTTGGAGGCACTGAGGCATGAAAGGCAAAAATGCAAAGGGAATAAAGTTTGATGGCAAGAAAGCTGAAATTTATACTGTTCTCAAGGACCAAGTACCCACCTAGACTGACATCCAGATAAGACAGCTGCAGGAGCTACAGAGAGTCCTCTGATTCAAAGAAAGAAAGTCGAACTCGTGGAATCAAGTTTTATTTCTGAATTATACAGCAGAGAAGAGATATATATAGAGATATATATTATCTCATCACATATGTTTTATATTATTAATCCACACTAGGAAGAATTTATTTATTTACCAAAACAAAGTCTAATAGACGCTTTATTCAGAGCAACCCAATACATGGTAGAAAAAACTCTAAGTATATAAAAGTTTAATTTGTGCACATCTAAACATTTCTAAGGGAGCAAGCTACTGAGGCATTGTGATTAGATGAGAGTCGGGAGTGTAGTTCCCTAACTAAATACTTAAGATGACACCATTACACAAGGACCTAGAGTTGTGACTTCTGCGTTTAGAAGATAACCCATAAAAGTATGGCTTCCACAGGAACTTTGGGGTTTCTTGCACTTAGCTATTGCCCTGCAACAAATTTTCTCATTCCTTGATGCTATCTTCTGTGCCTATTTTTGTTCTTCTTTTAATCAAGCAACTAATGAAGAGCAGTTGCCATTTTGGGAAAATAATATTTTTGTCTCAATGACCCCTGTGGTTCCCTTAACTACCAACCCACAGGAAAACTGCAAACCAGTTTAGAGAAGTCAGAACCCAAGCAAGAATGCTCAGAACGGAAGTGTTAGATAGCTAATGGTGTGAATGTTTACATCTGTCTACCTATCTGCTTAGGGATTTTTTGGTAGGTTCTTCTAGGGTTCTATTTACCTGGATTGAATTTACATGGTGACTTTTCTCTAACACGTGCAATTAATTTATCTTTTTAAGATAATAAAATAGCGGAGGCTAACTATCAGAATGGTTACACAGCCCACAGAGCAGCCCAAACAAAATCAACAGTTGGGAAAGATGCTCTTAATTTCCACGCAGGAAGGTGAAACCTCAAAGACTCCTGAGTAGTCATCCATGGGCAGGAAAGTGTGAATGGTGAGATTGTTGCTATGTTTGCTTGACTGTAACAAGAGCCCTGTATCAACAGCCTGTCCTCAGGTTCACTCCACTAAACTGAACACTGGATTCTTCATTCATTCCCGTGGACAGGGGGCACAGGTAACTCATCTTCCAGGAGGAGACATGATCAGCAAAAAGGAGCACTGTTAATAATTATGCCAGCAACAGTGAACAAACCGTAGAGTTGGTGCTTAACATGTAACATCTTGAAGTAACATGTAACATCTTGAAGTAGGTTTATGACCTGAAGTATAGACAGCTACCAAAAATGTGGATGCTGATCCTTATGATTCTCAATGTGGAGGTCTTCATACACTGAAGAAATGATGATTGTTTTAAAAGACCAATTCACCAAAAACATGATGCCAATTTGATAAGACTGATATGAATTATACCACCTAACTGCCTTTTAAGAAGTTAGAGGTGATTTGTGTGAATAAGAATCAATGGACACTTAAATGATAGTGATTTCATACCTGTGTCTGGTTTATGGATGTGTTACGCAAGCTTAGAATTTTAAAGGTGGAGTTATGCAGAGAAAACCTTCTCAGGGAGAGCTGAGCCCTGTGTGTTTCAAATCTCAAATGATCACTAAGGAGAAATCCAGCTAACCTATGGAAGCAAATCCACTTAAAATTAGCAGTGAATTGAAGTCATCTCATTTGTCCATACCAATCTAAGAGATGAAATGCCACTGCACCAAGGGGTAAGGAAATATTGAAATGGAAGGTCCTACTTTCTGCTAAGGTTCAACAAAAATCTTTGAGGCACATAATTGGCAAAATAGGAAAATACATACAATTTCAGAAAACATATTAAGAGTAAACAAATTCCCTCACTGTTTTTTCCCTTAGAAATTTAGAATGGCACCAGGTAGTGCAAAGTGGAAAAAAGTACCATCAGCCCTATCTCTTCCAGGTAGATAAGTTTCAACAGAACCATGAAGCAGAAAAGCATCTTCTTCTTCAGCCATGGCCAACTAGGGCTTTTCTTTCAGCTTCAGGTCAATACTTTGAAAAGAAAAAGGAAGAATAAAATGAGAAACTGAAAAAGAAACATTTACTAATAATTTGTGGTATATGTTTGCTTTTTTCCTCAATTTGCTAAAAATAAATCATGCAAGTTTCTTAGACTAGACACATCTGGTAAAACAAAATCTTCCCTAGTTGCCAAGGTTTTCTCTAAGATCTGGAACCTGTTTTTACAAAATTGTTTCTGGAAGCATTTTACACCTTTCAAAATGATCTAGCAGGCAAAAGACTCATTACGTAAAGGCTCATTACGTTGTAGATTAAGCCAATGAATATTATTTTTGGACTCAGGGATCTACCTATTTTAATAAATGACCTTTCATTTATTTGTCAATGATTCACCCATAATAAGTAATATCTGTCAAATGCTAAACACTAAGACAGTATGTGATAAAATTTTCATGGCTATTCCAGAGCATTTTTTTCTAAAGCCAAAGGATTTGCCTGGAAGAAGTTATCCTATCTTAATAAGATAGATTTGTATGGTCTAAGAAAAACTTGGTTTTAAGAATGTCCAGTGGGTCCCAAATATCTAGAAATAAGTCTGAAATATCCTCAGGTCACCATGTCTCTCCTCTACCCATTAGAAAACATCACAACTGGGCCCTCCCTGGTTGCGCAGTGGGTTAAGCAACGCACTATGAAGCAAAGCACAGCCACTGCAGCAGAAGTTCAATCCCTTCCGCTGGCCAGGGAGGTGACCCACATAGAGTTGCAGACCTCTCCTGCCTTGCCTGCTGCTCCTCTCAGCAGTGTGTTTCAGTTGATCTACCTGTTCTGTTCCCCACTGTCTCTGGTGGATCCTCTCATCTACCACCCCCCACTCCTGGAATTCTGGTCTGTACCCCAGTTCTTGTGTGAATAAAGAAATAAATCTTTAAAAAAAAAAATGAAAACATCACAACTTTCTGCCAAAGAAGAAGGGAGCTACAAACTTTGAACACTCAAAGGAAGAATTTCAGCCATAAAAAAAAGAAACATTTTTTAAAAATGCTTTGTTTGAAAAGGGCCCTTTGGGAAGTATCTGTAGCTCTCACTTAGATTTTAAGCCTCAAATCTGTACTTTGGAAAAGTTACTGCTTTGCTTGTGGAATTCCCAGCAGCTGAAGGTGTTCCTTCTACTACCTTTGCAAATAAAGATGTTGGTAAAGTACCCTGCCTGCCCACCCAGTTATTCCACTATTTATTAGCTCTGGAGCTTGGTCAAGTTACCTACTCTTCCTAAATTTCCATTTCTTTTATTTGTAGAATAGAACAATCATCTCCCTCATGACTTGCTACGGATAAAGACTAAGTTTTTTTTCATTGTACCTGGTGAACACTGTAAATGTCCTGTGATAGTAATGGTAATACGAATACCAAAGTAGTAGTAGTAATAGCTTGGAAAATCAACCCTAATTACTCTACTTACACTAATCTTGTTTCCTTTGGAAGTTTCTAGACCCAGCCATGCTGACTGTCAAGAGAGACCAAGTTGTCATGGATATTAATCTCTTTCTTAAGTCCTCAAGGATCTACTTGTTTGCTCCTCTTCGGAATTTTACCCTTAGATCTTTTTATTTGCTTTTTCAAAAGCAGTTCCTTTCTGATCTTGTTTTTGCTTCTCAAATGATTGGAATTTTATTTTTTTCTCACATGGTGTTGACTCAGTTTCTTTCACAGACCAGGACAATATTTATTAAGCCCAAGTTTGGGACACACTTTCAGAAAACTGTGAACATGGGTGACTATATTAATTATCTTGGGAATTTAAAAGTACACAGTCACTTTGTTTCACTATCCAGTTCCTAATAAAAATCTGAAACAAAACTTGATGCGAGGATGCTCATCATGAAACACCTCATTTTTCATCCTGATATTTAAAAATTATTTATTTTCAATGGGTGATGTTGGTTTACTTATTTTTTTTTCAGCTATGTATTTTTTCACCCTCTTTTTTTAAAGCCTACTAGGATTTAATTCATCCCTTTACCTCTTGTTAAACAAATAGTCAAGAGACTAAAAGCTATTTATCCAGTTTATGAAGAAGCAAGTGATAGTCAAAAGTAGGTTTGTAAGTCCGTGAAAGCAAAGCAAAAATTAATTTGGAAGACAACAGTCAACTTGTAGAGCTAATAAAGTGACCAACAATGCTACTAATTTCAGTTTTCTCTAACAGAACCACATCTTCTGGATAACGAGTGCTTCTCATATAAGTAAAAATATAAAAAAAGCATGTTGTAAGCTTTAGGATATCAATGGGTAAATAAAATCCATACTTAAAAAGTGAAGGAACAAAGACCTAAGACCACTTTTAAAAATAGTATGCTTTTTGGAAAAAGTATTTACTTTAAGTCAAAATTAAAATATGAAAGGAATACTCCTCACCTTTAAGCAGTGGTTTTACTTTTCTATTCACCAACTTCCCAAGACACAACAACCTCTGATAATTTTACTGTAGGCCATTTTGGCTTCTAATGTGTGTTTAAAGGACAATCCTTACAAAGTGTCTGGCAACACTGCTAAATGATGAATAAAATCACTTAATGTTCTCCTCTCAGGGGAAACTTGAGAGACCACTGTAGCATCAGCACAGATTTTACTTTATTCTTGACCTGAATGAGCTCCTTGGAAGAAGGCCCCTTTGGCATTTTGCAGTTTATTCATTCAGCACTAGTGACAGAAGGTCTAAAATGCTTCCACATAGAATTTTTCTCTCTCCTTTGATGGTCTGAAGTGGATAGGTGCCAGATCAAACCAGAAAAGTCTCTTTTACTATCACTAATAAATTCTTGGTACTACAGCCCTTCATGCTGGATCTCATCCACACACTGGGATCATGTGCCTTTTAAGGGCTTAGGAAAGAGACCTGAAGAAAAGAGAAGCAAGGAGTAGACTATGTTCTAAAAAGTAGGAAGTCACATTAACAGTTTGCAATATCCCTCCCTCCCAAGCCCAGCTCTGGAATGAAATAAAAGAAGAAGCTGTGCTTGGCCCTCCTCCCAACCCAAATAGCCCTATATACAAAGAAAGAACAAAACACAGAAAGGAGTGGGTAAGTCCACAGATGTAGCAGCCATAGACCATCCTGTCCCCGCAGCTATTAATACAGGCCTCTGCTCTAGGGGGCGCTGTTTTGTTGTGTGAGGAAAGTTTTGCCAAAAGAATATGGTGAACTAAGGAACTGAGCTCAATATTTAGGCTTTGCAAAATTTTCACATGAAATTTGCTTGAATCAAATGCCTTCATCTCAGAGAGGTGGGAAAAAATGAAGGCTTCAGAAAAATAGCTACACGATTTCAAAAGCCCTCTTATAACCTTTTTTTTTTTTTCCCTTCTCTGGAGTTTTTGTGCATAAACTTCTTTAAACTGTAAGGTCTGTGTGGCAACATGAAAATATTACACTGTAATTTTCCAACTTCCTTTTAAAACTCAAGGGAAAGAGTCTCAAAGAGAACTAAATGTGACAATAGCAGATGCATTTAATCTTATCATTGCCACTCGACTGGGTACCTGGGAAGAACACTTCTAAATTATTCACAATTCAAATCAAATGAGGAGTCACTAATTGGATGGCCACATTCTCTCTGGGAGCATGTTGGTGACCACAGTTTATGCCCTGAACTAAGCTTATACTGCAGTTAACTCTGTGACTCATTTGGTCCTTTCTGGTCTTTCCTTATCAAAAGTTGCACACTCATTCTAGCACTGACACCACCTGAGATTTTCAAACCACACACCCTAGAACTGCACCACAAAAGTTCAAATTCCAGCTCGGGGCCGTTTTTTACAAATGCCAAATGTTGCATTAGTCCGATTTCTCTATGCTGTTTTTTTCTTATCTGTTAAGTGTATCTCATAGGTTTATTCCAGCAGGAAAAATTAATGTGAATAAAATCGTTGACATAAAATCAGGTGTGCGGTACCAACTAGGTGTGCTAGTTCTGAGTGCAAAGGGAAAAAAAAAAAAAAAAGAACAGGAAGCAGTAAACATTTTCTCCACTGTTATCATTTTGTAACTACAACAGATTTGGGCATTTAAAACTGTTCAATATGATCCCATTGCTAAAACTGAGCAAATTGTAGTCTCCATTCTTCTCATCTGTTTTGAAATACGGTAACCGCACACGATTTAGAAACAAAAGGAAGATTTGTAGCTTCAGTGGTCTCTTTGGTCCTTATCATTTTTTTCCCCCTGTCTTTTCAATCTATCTTATTCAGGGAACATAATAGTACAGTTTTATTTGTAACCCAAACAATATAATATTTTATACACAAAGGACAATCCCTTTCCAGAAGCCTAATTTTATTTACATATGAACACAGTGAACTTTTGGTTTTCAAAAAAAAGAATGAAGTTTTTTCTAAGCACTAAAGGGAAAAAATGCCGGTGTCAGCATTCTTATTGTTGCTGTGACAGAAAAAATAGGACACTTACTACCATATAGCTGAGTTGTTTTCAGGTGATACAAATGAATCCTAACATAGCCTAAACTGAAAGAAAAATGTCAAACAAACCCTACTTAAAGGCATTCTAAGAGAATTTTTAAAATCGAGAGTCCCTTTTATAATGTGAATAGTTTCACAAACTATTTGTAAAGAAGAGGTTCAGTAATTAACCTTTCCATTTTGCTGAAAACTAGAGATGTCTATCTCTAAAAGAAGGGCAGAGGGTTGTTCCTGTCTTCTCCTTCCCTGTTCCCTCTTCTCCTTCTCACTGGTGGCCTGGCACTTTTGTGGAGGATATTTGTAAGTGAGGACAGTCAGGAAAGTGCTGACAGTGTGCTAGGAAAACCTAGCAAAGCTGGAATGGAAGCAACAACGGGCAACCGTCCAAACCTAGCTTTTCTGCTTTTTAACTTTGCATAATCCTTCCAAAGAAAACAGCAATTTGCAACCTATTTAGTACTGTTGGTCTAAAGACAGCAGATGGATTTGTCACCATTTTCAAATAAGAATGAGCCTCTATAATTTATCCTTCGAAAGTATTTTCTCTCCCATATAAAGTTTTAAGGAAAAAATAAGGCAGGCTTAGAAAATCACCTTCTGAAAGTTAGAGGTCCATACACACCTGTGTGAGGGGGAATATTTAAAAACATTAGTGGGAATAAAGTAAAACAAAAGTCTGACAAAGTATGTGTCTGCCTTTGGTTAGGACAGTTCATAGTTTTCTATAAAGGTCATGTGGAAAGTTCAGGCTGTTAATAGAAAGAACCAGGATATCTGGCTTCTAGAAGCTAATCATAGATTAGCAGTGACCATGTTTTCTGAGCCAAAAAGCATCATATGGAGTCTGTCCAAGGATTTGGGGACCACTTCAGAGGTTGAAAGTCAGTGTAGATGTAGAGAGTATGCCAGAATGGTGGGATTCAGAAGCATTTGAATCATCTGTAGGGTCATGAGAAAAAAACTTTTGTCCTTACACATTTTCAGATGTGCAGACATATTTTCATTCTGCTTCCATATACTATCACCATCAAGAGAAATAGGATCAAGTGGAAGAGAATTCACATAGGTGACTGAATCCAAAGCAAAGCATAGGCCTTAAAGACAATCTAGTTATTTTAATATATTTAGTCCTTTACTTTAAGATGGCAGTTCTCAAAGTGTGCTTCCAAGACAGGCAACATAAGCCCTCAAACTCACATGGAACTTGTTAGAGAATGCAGAGCCTCAGGATCCACACCAGGCCTGCTGGACCAGAAACTCTGAGAGCGAGCCCCAAGATTCTGTGTTTTAATGAGTGCTTCAGGTGATTCTGATACACATTAAGTTTGAGAATCACAGTTCCATGGCAATGATCAATTTATGCAGCATAAATTTACTGAGCATCTACTATGTACTATGAACTTGGGGCTTCCTTTAGAAGGGAGATCAAGATATCTCAGCACTACCTGAGACTATTATATACCTGGGGAGACGGTGTGTGGCAGTGGGGAAGTGAACAAAAGGAAAGACTTGAGAGGAAAAAGAGAAAAAGCTAAACAACTAAACCAAAAATGGCAGCTAAACAGGAAGAATAGAAACATGGAGGGAAGAAAATCGATTGAAAGAGACAAGATTTCATGGTAATAATTAAAAACTTAACAATGTGACTTTATAATAGGTTTAGATGCAAAATTATCAAGGTTTTCCCCCATCCATATTTTGCTTGGAAAACAGTTCTTTAATTCCATAAATATATTATCATCCTCAAAAAATGAATTTGAAAGAGAAACTCATTGAAGTTTCTCCCTCTGGGGAATCTCAAGGCACAGTGTCATTGAGTACTGATAAATGCTAAAGGCATACATTGTGCCCACATGAGGTTTCTTGATTTCGAGAGTCTTCCCTACTTCCACAACTTCTTATTTGTAACAGCTAGAGACTAAGAAGAATCTTTAGAGTAAAAATTTATATAATTTTGAATATTATTTGTCTAAATGACTCAAATTATCCTTAGAGTAGAGAATAAGAATATTTAACAGTAAACTACATTAGTGTTAAACTTTCTAAAGCAAAAACCTTTTCTCAAACTTTTAATTTTAAAGACAGAAACCAGATATTTCTACAAATATTTATACAGATTACCTGTGATTTTTTTTTTTTATCATGGGAAAAAAAAATCTCATAATGAGTTGCTTTAATGAAGAATTGCCACTTACTACTATGCAGGAAAACTTCACTAATTTAGACTTTATTTTTCAGAATTTGTAGCTCTTTGGATATTATCCAAAAGGTTTCTGCTTTTGCAATATCTATTTAAATGGGAGTTGGCTATAAAAATTAATAGTACAAGCAATATTTGAAATAGAGAAGTGCAATACAGAAAATATTCCAAAAAGAATTTGTTTATATTTAACACATTGTGTCAGAAAAAAAAAAATATTTGTAACTTGGAAACAAGAAAAGGGAATTACTGGATGTTCTTTCAAAACAGTGGGAAATTGACTTTCTATCGATGAGATATTTTAAAACTCTGTAGGGGCAGGGGTTAACTTCTAGATTTCTGTCAAGCAGAGATGCAAATAATTTTTGTTCAGTAGAAAAGATAATCTTAAGGTTATATTTTTGGCCCTGTTGGCCATTACTCAGTTTTCTATCTAAACTATCTTCTCCTAAAATTCCTTTATAAATTACTCAGATATTTAGCTTCTCAAATCCTCTTTGAACTGATTTTTAGAACTTATTGGTTCTCCCATTAAATAATTAGTGGAATTAAATCACTGAAATGTGTTTATTTTATCTTCTCATTAAAGATTTTGTCTTTTTGAAAATTATACTTTAACAGTGGTGAGTAATGGTTTTCCGCCCCTATTTGTTCAAGTAGCTCAGAAGCTAAAAGCAATACCTCCATGTCACTAAATAAGATATTTTTAAAAAATCTTGGAAAGTCATGAGGAAAATATTGAGGTGTGCCGTCTCAATGTAGCTAACAATTATCTAGACATTATACTATATGTGGCAGTGACTTTGATGTGTTGTTTTACAAAAAAAGTTAAACGGCATTAGTGAGTACATTCCTCAAGGTAGCCAAGATCTGGGAGAAAATAGATCATAGTATGGATAATAAAAATTGCACCTATCTTGAACAAAGGTAATTTTATCAGTACAGCATTATTATCAGGCATAGTAAGACACCAGGCATGCAGATTCTTCCACTTCATTCCTGAAATGCAAGCCAATATCACACCAGCCGCTCAATGAAAACCAAGTCTTACTTAGCTGCTTCTGATGCCTCCCTCAGTTCTTCATCCAGTCTGCATGAGCAAACATTATCCGTGTAGAAAAGAAACAAAAAGGAAGCAAGCAGAGCGTGAGAGAGTCATTCAGCAAAGCAGAGCCAAACATAAGTGGAGTGAATATGCTTTTAAAAACCATCTTCTGGAGCACTGAGACTCACTCCTTCAATTTAATTATGGTGCCATTTCCTCCCATTCAGCCTTTATGTATGTTAACTTTGCAAATTCCTTCATAAAGTTACATATAAAAGTTGCAAGATCAGAACATGCTGGCCAAGTAAAGCTGAGACATCCACATAGTTCAGATGGACACAGCTAGAGTTAGCTTGCAGCCTGGGCCAAGTCAGGGATGTGTCTGGTTTAGTGGGTTTCAGTTGCAAATTATTGTAGGTTGACCTCAACAGCTTTAAACACAAGACAAAGACCTGGAATGGTATACTACAAGGAACAGAAACAATGACCTCTTGCTCTGGTAGCGTGTTGAGGTCACCCACGAGTAAAACACTGGTGCACACATACAAAGGGTCCAGCATGGAGTGCAGATGGGGAGATTTTACCTCACACTTCTCTTAAAAGATCTCTCTTCATCGTACCTTGTGAGATAAAAAGCGAATGCAGTGAGGATAACAAGCAGATGGGGAAGATGACAGGTAAAGAACAATGTTTTAAAGACCAATAAAAACAAGAGAGAAAAAGCCTACCCAAATAATAATAATGGGAAGAAATCCTATTTTCATGGGATAAAATCAACAATTTGGAATTTGTAATGCTATATAGCCAATCTTCATTATTTGCGGATTTCATGTTTGCAAATTCTTCCACTTGTTAAACCTTATTGATGACCCTCAAAACAACACCCACAGCATTTTTAATTGCCAGTTGCAGACATTCAAAGAATGGCAAAAAATTTAATTCATCTGACATACGATGCGTGTCCCCAGTTAAGGTAGAATAAGGAGTTCTGCCTTCTCAGTTCAGCTCTGTCAACAAGTGTCCTTTTGCAGTGTATTTAGTGCTGTGTTTTCTCATTTGTGCTTTTTTGGGTGATTTCACTGTTTAATATGGCCCCCAAACACAGTCTGAAATGCTGTATAGTGTCCCTAAGCACAAAAAGGCTGGCTGTGCTTCTTAGAGAATATACATGTATTATATAAACTTTGTTTAGGCATGGGTAATAGTACTGTTGGCTGTGAGAGCAATGTTAATGAATGAACTATGTTCAAAACAAGGTGACTTTAAGTAGAAACACACATAATAAAAGGTTAAATAGTAATTGGCCAACAAAAATGTGGCCATTTATTCCTCCTACAATGGTTTGGTACATGCTATTCAGTGGTATAGAAAATCACTGCTGCAAATGACAAAAATTGACTGTAATCATGATTATAAATCTCACTCCAGATTTAGCAATTTTTTTCTTCCATGTAAGCCTGATTCCATTGCAGCTGAATCCTGGCTTTGGGATTGGTTGAGATTAGTTTATCTGAATGTCCTCTGCAATAGGAAGGAGCTATAACTTGTTCATTTGAAACATCACATGACATGAAAACAAAGAACGAGGGCCACTAGCAGAAATGGCAGATGGGCATCCAGAGGAGATGGGTTACAAAAGACAGGAAAAAACATGGGCATGTGGGGAGGACAGGCAGGCTGTACATTTCTTCCTTCAGAGGAAAATCTCTCCAAATGGAACCATTCTTCCAGAAGTTATTTTTCTCAAATTGGAACCCTTGAAAACTGAAGTGTATAGATGAATGAAAGTCCCATGGGCATGTTAATTCTTCTTATTCAATTAAATGTCCCCATAAGATAGCGAGTCTCCAAAAGCAACATGATTATAATAACACGCTGGATTGTCAGTTCTGTGCCAGGAAGCTTCCTGAACACTTTATGTACCTTGTTCTCATTCACTCTTAGAACCATTCCACCTAAGCATGCCTTCCTCCTCCATCTTAGAGACACTGAAGCTGAGACTCAGAATTTTAAGAGGTTGCCTGAATTCTCAGAGACAGTAAAAGGCAGGTAGGAAAGTTAAATCTAATATTGAGCCTATAAACTCATTTTCTTCTTCACTCTATTGCGTCCAACTGCCAAATAGTTAAAGCATAACTACATTTACCTACAGAGTGGTCAGTACTTATTTACAATTGGAGAAGTTCTTGTAATCTTTTGCAAAAGGATACAACATCATGGAGGTGGGTGCCCCAGTTTTTTTCCTTTAGAGAGCAGGAATTGATTTGGGAAAGGGGGTGCATATTTTTGATTCCCATGGAGCAGGAATGAGCATAGGTTTGCCATTTGTGGGGATGCTATGAAGCTAGTGAGGGATCTCATGAACACACTGCTTCATACAGTTGAGCCAACTGACCAGTCTAACCCCAGTCAGTGTCTAACCCCAGTCAGTCATGCCTGATACCGGGATGTAGGGAAATCAAATGCAAGTTACTCCTGAGCTTCGACTTGAGACAGATACTTAAAGAGAGGTAAAGAAATCTAGTACTGGGCCTCCCCTGGTGGCGCAGTGGGTTAAGCAACGCACTACGAAGCAAATCGCAGCCACTGCAGCACGAGTTCGATCCCTGCTGCCGGCCAGGG